>CAJQUW010003918.1:0-149782 GCA_907163375.1 Prostheceraeus crozeri
AGTGATAAAAATATATAAATATAGTGTTATAATATTTTATTTTTTTATTTTATATATATATCAAATTTGTCTATCTTAGAAATTAGAAAATTAAAAAGGTTCAGTAGTTATTCCATCAGGTAAAATTTTTCTTTTATCATCAAATGGATCTAATGCTAATTTATGTTCTTCTTTTAAATACATGTTATGTTTTTTTGAATTAAGTCTATAATTACATGCTGTTTTTATTTCATTATTAAATAATGCATTTTTATAATCTTGAAATGTTATTTGATTAGCCACTGATGCCTTTGAAATTCCTTTTAATGTTTTATGTGTTTTAATATTATTAGTTGTATCATAACAATAACATTTAGATTTTAAAAATATAGCTTCTGTTATGAAATCTTCATTTCCTTCTAATTCATCTTTTACTTTACATAAATCAGAAGGATGAATGATATCTTTTATTTTATTAATTTCTTCATCAAGTGTAGAATTATACGGTATTGTTAATTCTAAGAAAATAGAATCGGTATCTGTAAAGTGTAATTTATTGTTTTTGCCATAAGCAGGTGCTAAATAATCATATATAAAACTATACATAAATAGTTTAGCTAATTCTAATATAGTGAAACCAATGAAATTAAACTTATCATGTTTTACAATGCTTCTTCTTAGATGAACAGCACAAAGTTCATCACTAAATCTAGTAGTTCTTTTATATGTAGGTTTCCTTGTTAAATTTTGAAATCTATCTCTATCATAAACTATTTCAATATTTTGTCTATTACGCACATTTTCTAAAGTCTTACCATAAAATGCATTATTCATTAATTTGAAGAAAACGTTTCCAAAATCATCTTTATTTCTTTTAGCTATTTTACGTTTTTCAATATTGAACTCTATATAATTTTTTAACCATTTAGATTTTCTATACTCTAGTTTTCGATGTATTTTGGTGAGAATCATGCCATGATCTAAATACCAATCTAGCATTCTTCCTTCAACAACATACTTTCCTTTATTACCTTGTGTTAACATAAGTTTTTTGTTGGTCTGTATTTTTTCGGTATTATAGATTTTTGATAATCTGAAAAATCTTCTATATTGGGAATTTTGTTTTCTGGACAGAAAGGATAATATTTTGTTGCGTCTTTTATATAATCAGGATATACTAAATCAACTTCATATACATAACCAAAATTATTTTCACCATCATATGTTCTTTGATAATCTAGATCGGGCGAAGCCCTAGAACCTTCGGTTCGATTATTACACCATGTCATTTCACCTGTTGGTAATTCTTGTATCATGCAAGAAGAATATAAGCTATTAAAATCATAATATAACAAATAGTTTTCTCTCATGAATTCATCAATTGCTTTTTCACGTTCTACTCCTTCTTGTTTCGTTCGAAAAATTTCTAATATCTTTTCTTTTTCTTCTGGAGATAAAGGTTTCATTATTCCATATGTATGTGGATTTACTTTCTTATTATAACATTTAACATATCTATTACCTAAAACTGATGAAACTCCACCTCTAATTCCAGATTCAAAAAATAATAATTTATCATATGTATTTTCTTTATAATGTTTAAGTTTAACGGACTTTGTCCTAGAGCCATCGGCTTGAACACCAGTATGTTTTAATCCTGCTAACCATGTTAAACCTGGTGTAGAATAACAATAACATGGATCTATTCCGTAATATTCTAAACACATGTCACGAAAGTTTTCGAAAAGATCAGCTAGTATTAATACATCTATCTGAAGATATTTCATTGTATAATCATACATTGTTTTACAATTTAACTCTCTCCAATTCTTTTCAGCTTCTGCATAGTCTTCGTCAGATAATTTTGATTGTTTTAATGTTGATTTAAATTCATTTATTGGAGGAAGTTGTTTTTCTTCCATAATTTTATTCACAGAATTAAAATCAGTCTTCGACTGTGAACCACAGGTTTTATCTCCAGTTATATCAGTCTTCGACTGTGAGCCGCAGGCTATATACTCATACGGAAATATGCCTTTTAAAGGTTTTAAATTATATTTATTTAATATTTTACATTGTTCAGATTTCAAAGTTTTTCCCATAACATCTAATGAATAAGGAGTAAAAAATCTAAATGCATCTAAAATTCTAATACAACCTAATTGCATTGAAAAATATTCTTCTTCTTGTTTACATAGTACATTTATTTTTTGTTGTTGTAGTTTTTCAGATGAAAATAAATCTTTCATTACTAGATGGAAATCATATTTAGAACCATTATAGAAATATAGAGGAACAAAGTTATATTTAAATTTGTTAGCATTAAGATTACAAGAATTATGTGCTGCACCTCTATATAATCCATTTAGATGATCATGATCTTTTACCTTGACGGCAGAGCCGTCGCTTCGCCTATCAAGATATCTACCTTTGCCATTTTTATAATTTTTTGTAAATTCTCTTCCACAGTAATAACATTTTGTTTCATTAATAAAATTTAATTTTTCTTTTTCTGTTAATGGCATCATCGGTATATTTGTTTCAAGCAATTGTGAAAAACGTCCTTGTAATTCTTCTACTTTCTTTGTAAACATTTCTGAACTATCTTCACCATAGTATTGAAAATATTCTGATTTAAATAATTCAGGATAATTTGAATGAATGTACATTCCCCAACATAATGGTTTTTGTTCAAATAAATATTTTTCTTTACTTTGTTCAGGTGCACTTTTTTCAGGCGCACTTTTTTCATAATTACAAACCGAAGGTTCTAGGGCTTGGCCCGTACCATTTTCAGAATTATCATTTTCAGAATCGGGTGAAGCCCTGGAACTTTCCGTTCGATTTTGTGTCATATTAACATTATATGCTTCAAAATCACAATAAATAGTAAAGGGTACTTTATTTTTAAAATACCATTTATTATATTCTAAATAATCATCTTTTGGAAAAGTATTTTGAACTGCTTCGTTTTGTTGACAATTCTCCAAATGTCTATTCATTTCTTCTAAAGTTCTAAAACTTGTCATACATTGAAGACAAGGAAAATTTTTATTATCTGAAGTTTTTGTAAATATAGAAACATCTTTACACAATATAAAATGTCCCTGATAATATAATATATTCGCTTGTGCTGGTTGTTTTGACTGTTCTAGTTTTTCAAATTCATCTTTATATATTTCATGTGTTTCATTAATTTCTTTTGTAATATTAAATGTATTTTGATGATAATTTTGATTTAATATTTGTAGCTGATAAATATATTCTTTATCATATTGTTCTTTATATTGTTCTGGACATTTTTTTAAACATTCATTTAATCGGAGCGAAGCTCCTCTGGCTTTAGCCGATTCTTTATTTTCTTCATTATTTAATTCTTTATTATTTTCTTCATTTAATTTTTGAATCGTTTCTATCTTATTTTGATATTTATGGTGATATTCTTGTAGTAACATTTTTAATTGTTGTTGATAATCTGTTTTACAGTTTTGTAAACTTTTATTTAAATTTTCTAATTTTTGTTGATATTCTGAAGATAAAGATGAATATTTGTAATTATAATCATCAGTACGTCCTTTATAATTATTGTGATTAATCATTATTGGTGATAGTGTTTTAACAAGTTCAAATTTTTCAGTACATATTATATTTCCTTGGTAAAAAATATTATGATGCATGTAATTTCCTCTATCATTATATACTATTTCTGATTGACATAAATTTTTATTATTCAAATAAAATTTTTTTGAATCTGAGTAAAGTGGAATAATTTTACCAATAGAAACATAATTCACATTTAATTCAAAAACATTTACTTCTATTAAATTTTTATTCTTTTTATGAAACTTTATTAACCTATTATAATCATATGGAAATTCATCTAAGCCATCAGAGAGATCAAATTCATTTATGTATTCTTCTTTATTGTAATGACTTAGTCTTTCTTTATGATATTCTGCAGGATGTAAATGTGCTATAATACTCCACAGAAAACAATAATCATCTTCATTTTTTATGTTGATTATTTGTGGTGAACTGAAAGGTAAAGGTACATAACTACCACCAGTATTATTTTTATATTTATCAATTACTATTTTCTTAGATAGTATTTTAACAAATCTCCAACCAGATTCACGTAACTGGGCTTCAATTATACAATTTTCTAATTTAAGTATCATCGATTCAAATATGGGTTGAATATCATTTACATTATGAATTTCTTGTGAATTTGTAAAATGTCCTTGTATTATTTCTTCAGGAATTCCATCAGGTCCATTTTTTGTATAAAGTACTTCTACATTCATATAACATTTGAAAGATTTCTTAAATATATTATAAAAGTTTGTTAATACATTATAAAAAGTTTTATCGGTTTCATTATGTTCAAAAGACTGATTAAATAAATATTTTATATCTGTTACGGGCGAAGCCCTAGAACCTTCTGTTTGTAAGGCTTCATCAAATTCATCTATTTCGTTAAATTCATCAGTATCGCTAAATAAATATCTTCCATCTGGTACGGGCGAAGCCCTGGAAGACATCTCCGATGTCACATGTATGGTCTCATCTTCACTATTAAAAACTTTTTTATATTCCGAATGTGAATAATCATCAAACATTTTTTTAACTTTTATATCAGTAGGCAATGTTTCTAGATAGTTTTTATAACTATTTAATTTTAATATATTTCCTTCATCAACTCGTTCTACATTTTGTAAATGCAATTTACTATTTAAATGAGATTGATAACTTCTTTTTGTTTGCAACTTTTTTTTACATAAGACACAATAAAACTTGGTATTTTCCATTTTTTTTTATTTTTTTAGAGAAAATTTAAGAAAAAAATTTGTGTTTTAATTTTAGATATAAACATTCTAATATCAAGGACTTGAGTGTTATTTTATATTATTATATATTTCACGTTCTTTAGTTATTTTTTTTTCTTTATCACATTAAGTTTTATCATATTAAGTTTTATCATATTAAGTTTTATCTTATTAAGTTTCATCATATAATGTTTTATCAAAAGATAATTTAAATTTTTTTTCACTAACTATTGATTCATCATCATCATCATAAATTGTTTCTTCATCATCATCATAAATTGTTTCTTCATCATCATAAATTACACTTTTTGGTATAGGATGCCCTTCCATGATAGGATACCATTCTCTTATTGGAATATCTAATTCTAAATTACATCTTTTATCTGTTAATAATATAATAGAGAAAAATATTGGTCTTTGATCTCTTTTGGAAAAATTAATAACACCACCATAATCTGAATCACTTTTAGTTTTTGTTAAAGATGATAAAATTTTAAATTGATTAGATGTAAATCCTAATTTAAATTTTGTAGACCCGACACATAGTTGTCTAACAGTATCTTCAACTATACCATCATTATTATTTTCAATTGTAAGAAAATGAAATTTAGATAAATTTTTATAATTACTAATCTTTTTATAATCTTTTTTACCATTTACACCTTTTTCAGATGTTTCAGAATCATCATCTATATTATCATAAGATTCTTTAAGATCGGGCAAAGCCCTAGAACCTTCGGTTCGTTTATTATGAATATGATTATGGTCATTGTTAATAGTATAAGGTGTTGTCCACATATAAATTTTTTCTTGTTGAGCTAAGCCATTTATGTAAGATTTTAACAAATTAATATTTAAGTTTGAATATAATCCTATATACGTATCATCATCATATCTTTGCGGCATTTCTAATGTTTCTTGTTTATAAATTGTGTCTCTATAATAAACTTGACATAATAATTCTTCATTATGTTTTTTACTCTCTATATGAATGTTATATTGATTTTGATCGTCAACAAATAATCTAATTTTTTCTTTCGAAAAAGATTTTAATTTTTTAACTAATTCTTTAATATTGATATAATTAATAATTTTAGTTTCTATCCAATCAGTATTACTAATTGGTAACACTGCTCTAATAAATCCATAAACATTATTATGACCTATTATAACCATATTTTCTTTATTTAATTCCACATAAGCTACATCATTATATTTACTAACAATCTCCATAAATTTAATAAATGGATCACCTGGAAATAAACAATAATTAGTTTCTATAGAAGGTAAATCTTTAGTCTGTTCTCTAAATATTTCGGCTTGTAATTGAAATAAAATATTAACATCTATACATGGATTATTATTATTATTATTATCAAAACATTTATTTTCAAATCCCGTTGATCTCGTCGAATAAGAAGAACAGGATGATGCGGACGAATATAATTTTTCTAAATTTGGGGTTTCCATTTTTTTATTTTTATTAGAAAAAATTTTATTTTTTTATTTTTATTAGAAAAAATTTTATTTTTTTATTTTTATTAGAAAAAATTTTATTTTTTTATTTTTATTAGAAAAAATTTTATTTTTTTATTTTTATTAGAAAAAATTTTATTTTTTTATTGTTAAAAAATGATGTTACCAAATGTTGGTGGAGGTGCATATATCCCGAATAATCGTGAATTAGAAATAGAGATAGAAAATTATATTATGAAAACTGGAGACGTTTTATCTGGTCCATTGCATCTTTCTATTCTTCCACAACAAAATACAGAGTTAACAAATAAACAATATGTTGATACACAAATCAATGACTTAAAAGAAAAATATATAAACGATGTTTTGGTTCCACTGATGAATGAATTAAAGTTGCTAAAACTTAATGACAAATCATTAAACGAAAAATTATTAAAACTTGATAAAAAGGATAGAGAGCTAGAAGCAGATATAGCAAAACTTTTTAAAAAGATTTCAGAACAATCAAAAATTTTAATATTACTTTCTTTAAATTTAAAATCTGCAGTCATTAAAAATAAACATCAGATCAAAATGTTAGAAGAACAATTAGAAGATGAAATAGAAAAACTTCCTGAAAGAATTAAAAACAATTTAAAGCAGTTACAAACTACATTCCAAAAAAGTGTTGATGAATTAAGTTCTAAAATTACTCAACAAATGAAAAAGATGAATAGAATAATAAATGAAGTAAACTCACTTAATGAAAAAGTTGACAAAATGAAAAATCTTAAAATCAATTTAGAAAATGAATTAAAGAAAAATTTACAAGAAAACTCTAAAGAAAATAAAGAACAGTTAGATTCTGTTAAAAGACAATTAGATGTTCTTAAAATTAAGTTAAATGCTCTTAAAACGGCGTTGAAGATGAATCAGCAGAAAATGCAAGTTAATAGAAAAGAAATTAAAGTACATCACACGCTGCTTGACGCAATAGATAAAGTGCAACAGTCAATTAATAAAGTTATCTCGAAGTTGTTGTCCATTCACAAACGTAAATCTTAGCGTAAATATTAACGTAAATATTAACGTAAATATTTTTTCCCAAAAGTCAAATTTAATCCTAAAAAATGCCTATAATTTATAAACACAATCTTAAACATTTTGCATCAAATAATAAAATTGCTCATGAACCATCTCAGAAACCTGTGTACCATTATGATAGTGTAGAAACTGTCGGAACACAAAAGTTCCTAGGCACCGCAGGTGCCGTCCAAAAAGAAGGGGCTGGCATCTTTTCTGGTATTGGTAGTATCGTTAACTTAATTAAAAATAATAAAGATTTGATTACATCTGCTGCAAAAGGAGCAGCTGCTATAGGTAGTACAGCTAGTGCAATATCAAATGCTGTTAAATCACAAAACGAATTAAAACAACTAGAAGCTATTCGTAAACTTAGGAATGATTCTGAAGAACTAAAAAAATTAAAAAAACTTTCAGATGAAACAAAAAACAAAATTGCTAACATAGCTGTTGGGGAAACCTTGAGGAGCGGAGCTCCGTCTGATAGTAAACATAATGAAAAAACAATTGAAGAAATAAGAGGTAATGGCGTCAGTAGCAACCTTCGGTTTAACCAGCAAAGCTGTAGCGGAGCTGGTCTAGCAAAATTCTAAAATATATTTTTTAGTAAAATTATTTAAGTAAAATTATTTTAGCAGAATTTTTTCTATCTGTGAGAAAAAACAAAAAGTCAAATTATTTTTTATAAAAATGTCTTCGCTTATCGAAAATAAATTTAGATTAGACGATCCTCCGTTCGTCAGTTATAATCAAAAAAAGAATGACTATATAAGAATTGCTATGAATCCCGGATCTTCCAGTAGAGTAAATACTGGGGGAGATTTAATCTTTGAAGTTGATAATCAGCAGAGTTATTTATATTTACCTGATTCATTTTTACACTGTGAATATTCTTTATATAGTGATGCTAATTTTACAACACCATTACCAGATACCGATAATATTACACTAGAGAATAATTTTTTCCCAAGTTTATTTACACAAATGCGTTTAGATGTTGCAACTCAAAATATAGAAACAATAAGTGATTCTCCAGGTGTAATTGATACAATGCTTAGATTTGTAACAATTGGTGAAAATAATAAAAAGCATGAAATCGAAGGTTGGTTTCCTGATACTAATGATGGTATAATTGTTGATGATTTAACTCACGCTGGAACAGATGCCGCAGGAATTGCGAAAGATGTAGAAAATATTGCAAAACAGTTAAATAAAACAAATAATGATGCATATAAAGAAAGACGTGAATTTAACAAAAAAAGTAAACAGACAGTAAATTGGTCATTGTCTCCATTATTCGGATATTTAGATTATGACAAAATATCATATCAATTAAAATTTAAATTAATAATTCATCGTACAGCAAATAATGAATTAATCTTTTTTGGTAAAACTGGAAAAAAAGCATATTTAAAAATTGATAGACTTGAATGGTGGATTAAGCATATTACTCCTAGTTTAGAGGTTGAAACAGCTATTGCAAAAAGATTAAATACTAACAAACCAATTCCAGTAAATTTTCTAAAGCGTACTGCTAGTTCAGTAACTTTTTCCGAACAAAGATTTAACTGGCATTTTACTAGAACTGCGAATACTCCAAGATATTTATTACTAACTTTTCAAAGAAATAATTCTCCAAGTTTTGATAAGAACAATAATATTTTTCATATTAATACAATTCGAAGTTTACAAGTTTCATTAAATCAAACTCGATATCCAATTGATCCATTAAGATTCGATGATACCAATAATCAATTTATGGAAGGATATGATTCTTATCGAAATCTTTGTATAGAATTTGGAGTTGAACCACAATTAACTCCTGGAGATTGGAGACATTTATATCCTGTTTTCTGTTTCGATTTAAGTGCACAATCTGAAGATATTATCAAGAGTGGCTGTGATGTAACAATTAATATTGAAAAAAAAGATTCCACAACTTCATTGATGGCTTATGGTTTATTGCTAGAAGATGCAAAATATTCTATTGAAATTCTTAATGGAAAGATGGTTAGGATAGGTTAATTAAAATTTTTTTCATAACTAGAATAGATTAAAATTTTTGTTAACTTAAAAATTCTTAACTAAAAATTTTTCATAACTAGAATAGATTTAAATTTTTTGATAACTTTAAATTCTTAACTTAAAATTTTTTATTAAAAATGTCGGAAGCGAAAAGTAATATTAATAATAAACTGTTGAATTAAAATTACGTAATATTGTTGACAAAAATACCCCTAAAACTATTACTATTAATAAAAAAAAGTATTACATAAGTAAACCAATGATAGAGAATATTCAATTACAAGAAGAAAAGAATGGCGGTATTCTCCCATTAATTCCCCTAATAATAGGTGGCATAGCAGCTGCAGGAAGTGTTGCAGGTGGGACAGCTGGTATTGTCCAAGCAGTAAATAAAAATAAATCAGAGAAGGCAGCATTAGAAGAACAAAAACGTCATAACAGAGAGTTAGAGAAAGTTGCTAGGGGAGAAGGAATAGTAGATAATTTTATTAGTAAATTAAAATTAGTTGATGAAGGAAAACGATTTCTTAAAAATATTCTCCACAATGTTGATGATTTAATTGAAATTAAAGAAACTAAAGATGGTTCTGGAATATATCTAAGTCCTAGTATGATTCGGTAATAACCTCAGAACCTTTGGTTCTTTTCGGTAAAACAAATATTTTATTTTATCTTTTAAATTTTTTTTATCTTTTAAAATGAATTCTAAAAATTCCGAAAATTTAATTAAATTAAAAATTTCTAATTTAGATTTATTGAATTATCTATTAAACAAAAATAAAAACTCAAACTGTCAGCATATTGGAGGTGACGACGACAAACAAAGTTTGGCTACTACCTACGGTGGTGACATACAAAAAACATTAGAAAACTTTCCTGGATTTATTTGGAGTAAATATTCGAAAGAAAAACATCTTCCTGGTCATTCATATACCGGTCCAGGAACTCGATTAGATATAAGACTAGATGAGAATAATAATCCGAAACCAGGTGAAGAACCGATAAATAGAGTAGATGCCGCAGCTTACAGGCATGATTTAGCTTATCGAAATCATGATCTAAGTTCTCGACATGCAGCTGATAAGAAGATGATTCAAGAATTAGATAGTATTCAAAATCCTTCCTTTAGAGAAAGAATTGAAAGAATGTTTGTTAAGAAAGCTTTACAAGCTAAAATATTATTCGGTCAGGGTTTAAATGAAACGACAGCTAAGCTGTCTGAGAGCAACGCTCGAACTAATAACTCTGAGAGCAACGCTCGAACTAATAACTCTGAGAGCAACGCTCGAACCTACGCGTCTGAAATTCATAAAGAATACAGAAGGCCTAAATATTTATTAAAAGTAAAAGTATTTAATAAAGATGATATTTGGAGTGCTGATCTTATTCATATGCCGAATGAAAGGGACTACAAATACGCATTGACCGTTATAGATTTATATACACGATACGCTTGGGTAAAGCCTTTAAAAAATAAAAGTGGTCTATCAGTTAAATATGCGTTTGAAGAAATCTTTAAAGAAAGTAATAGAAAGCCAAAAAAATTGTTTGTTGATAAAGGGTCGGAATTTTATAACAGAAACGTTCAGCCACTATTTGAAATTGTTTATTCAACTGAAAACGCTGGGAAGGCCGTAGTGATAGAAAGATTCAATCGGACGTTAAAAAATAAATTATTCAAGAAATTTACTGAGCAAAGAAATCAGAAATGGTTGAAGATATTACCAGGAATTGTAGAAGAGTACAATAATAAAGTTCATTCTGGTATTGAAGAAACTCCAAAGAATGCTTCTGACGACCCTGATTTGATACGAAAGAAAATATTCGAGAATAATAATTCGAATGAGAGTAATCCGAATTTGCAGAAACTTAAGCCGAAATTTAAAATTGGAGATAGAGTTAGAATATTTAAATATAAGAACAAATTTGAAAAAGGCTTTGTTGGCTATTGGACTAAAGAAATATTTGAAGTTTGCAAAATAAATCAAAGTTATCCGATTACTTATGAAATTAAAGATTTAGATAATGAGGATATCAGAGGCCGTTTTTATCAAAATGAATTACAGAAAACAGAGCTTTAACCTTTAGGTGGCGCTTTAGCTAGCTTCGCTTGAGTTATAGATTGTTTAACTCTAACATAATATCTAGAAATGGTACTCCTTTTTGTAATTTGTACAAAACGTATAAACGTAATTGTCCACAATAAGTAGTGCCTGGTGTTTGAATTTGAAACGTATTGTATGTTCCCGTTCCAAGTAATTCTTTTACTTCATTTGTAGGGGGCAAACCGTATGAATCGAACCAATAGTTCTCAGCCTCCGGGCGATCAAAATAATAGTTTTGCTGATGATTTTTAACGCCTGCTGACCAATGTACGCCGTTTTGGTCTGAAGTGTGAAGATTCGTTATGAAATTTACAGTTATTGATGGAACTTTATTCCGGGAACTGAAGGTTCCTGTTGGCCTATTTTTTAGGAATTGTAATTCATCCCTCATCAATATGTGAAAATTCTTTATTCCTAATCGATTAGCAATCTTATTTAAATCGAAATTCGTTGTTGTCTGTGTTCCATATAATTTCAAAAACTCATTTATGTTGCTCATTTTATAATAAAAAAATTTCTTAAGGGACCCCTAGAAGACAGGGGGGGTATTGATTTAAAACTGTTCTCTAATGATGTCTTTCCTTACTACTTAGTCAGAAGGGGGTATTGATTTAAAACTGTTCTCTAATGATGTCTTTCCTTACTACTTATTCGATTTTGAAATGATTTAATTTAATCTAAATGAAAACGTTACATTGTTCCATTTTATTTTTATGAACTCTCATTAAGAGGTTATTGTTTGTTTTATCTGTATTAATACAATAGCAACATCTGTTTCCACATTTCTCAAACCGCATGATTGTTTAGGGATCATACGGGTTGTGCATTCATCAATGACGTTAATAGCATAAAAGCATTTTATTAATTCATTCTCTGCTTTGAGGGAATATTCTGTTGTTATAGCAATCATTCAATACAATATCGCAGTATCGATAGTCGAGACCAATTGTCGAGCCAAAACCGCAACCATTCCGGTTTTGGTCGCCAGTTTGGATTTGGATCTGGCCGATGAAATGATTTACAATGCAGTGCAATTTCCTCATTGTCATTCAAGTACATTTAATCATACGCGTCGTCATACCCGTATGTTGTCAAGCAAACTTCATACACTTACAATGCCGCTTTGCTTAGATCACCATTCATAAATTTCATTTACTATTTAAACACACACAATTCATAAAACGTGACGCATTACAATCTTAGTTTAAATCTTATCATCACAATGGTTGGATCTACTGAAAGATCTGTTCGATTGAAGACAAAGCGGAGAAGAATTCTGAAGTTATCAAGGTAATCATACATCTGCAAGCACAAAGTAAAAATATTCTTACACTTGGATATGAGAAGAATTTTTGAATACATCGGAGACCCGCACATCAATTATAGGTCATGATTTAAGAGAGAGAAAAATTGTAATTCTCAAATTTGAAATTCTCAACTTTTATGATTTTCGGTGTCCTAGAACGGTCATGATTTTGGCGGGGGTGAAAATCGAACCGAAGGTTCTAGGGCTTCGCCCGATTGTAATTCTCAAATTTGAGATTCTTAACTTTTATGATTTTCGGTGTCCTGGAACGGTCATGATTTTGGGGGCGGGTGAAAATCGAACCGAAGGTTCTAGGGCTTCGCCCGATTGTAATTCTCAAATTTGAGATTTTGAAAAATTTGAAAAACTGGGTATTTTTAAAAACGCCCAAATCGGAGCGAAGCTCCTCTGGCTTTAGCCGATTTATGAATTTAGGTCTTCATAACCTGAAAAAGGGTTCAAATTCATGAATTTAAGTCGTTTTTAAAAAGTACCATTTTTGAAAAATGGTACTTTTTGAATGGACTAAATCCATGTATTTAGGTCTTAAAAACCTGAAAAAGGGTCTAAATTCATGAATTTATGTCGTTTTTAAAAGTACTAATTTTTTTGATTTTATGGTGTCCTGGAACGGTCTAAATTCATGTATTTAGGTCTTAAAAACCTGAAAAAGGGCCTAAATTCATGAATTTATGTCGTTTTTAAAGATACTATTTTTTTTGAATTTTAGGTGTCCTGGAACGGTCTTTTTCCCATTACTGGTGTATGAACGTTTGGTAGGATCGGTCAAGCGTGCACTCAGGCGACTCAGTTCAGTCTTTCTACGAATTGGAAACTGTCTTGATTGATGTCAGAGTTGGAAGTGGGTCGTGGGTCATGTTTTCGTGAAAAGTCGGTGGGTCAGGTGGGTCGTGGGTTACATATGCCGTGGGTCAGGTGGGTCATGGGTCAAGTTTCGTTGACCCACTTCCAACTCTGATTGATGTCGAGTCAGCAATTAACAAGCGACCTATTTCATGTGTTTTTTCTGATTCAAAGATCCAGTACCTCTTACTCCAAGAGATTTTCTACGTTGCGAAGCACCTGGTTCAAGTCAGAATCATCAAGCAGATGAATCGTTGGCGCGTACTGACGTTCAACAATTGTACGGGAAGAGAAAGGAACTGGTGATGAGCTTGTGGAAAAGATGGAAGAAGGAGCATCTTACTTCTTTGCACTCCTGGAGAAGTGTCAGGAAAGTTCATTGTAAAGTTCCGAGCGTTGGTGATGTTGTGTTGATTGAGGACAGTACTTGTGGTAGGTTGAATTGGCCGTTAGGTGTGATTTCTGAAGTTATTGCTGGATCAGATGGAAAGGTGAGAGTGGCTCGCGTTTGTAAAGGGAATCGTACTTTTCTTCGTCCTATCAAGAGATTATACCTTTTAGAGAGTGCTTTCACTAATAAAATCGAGCGAACTCAGTCTCCTCCGATCGTATGCAATGACATTAGTTCTGTTATGCCGTCGAGTGATTTAGTGACTGGAATTCCAAAGAATTCAGAAGTGGATGAAGACAGGATCGAAGTCAAGAAATGTCTGAAGACTCGAAGTGGAAGACTGATCGAAGAACCTGAACGCTTCCTCTGAGGTTCATCAGTAATTCACGAACGGTATCTAATTTTACTAATTATTCTGTAAATGTGCTATGTGTCAGCGAGTGTGATTTCTTAACTTTGTATTCCAAGTCAACTCATGTATCACGCGTTGGGCGGAGAGTGTGTGAAATTGAGCTGTAAATATTTCACTTGATGTGTTTGTTTGTCTGCGCTAGTTGGCTAGTGATGTGTATAAATTTGAATATAAATATAATTCTTGGTTTACTGGTTTTTTGCACAACACAGCGCAAAGATACGTCCTAACCGCGCACAGAAGGACCTAGACGTTCTTATAAATCATGCGAAAACTTTGCTTTGGATTTCGTCAGCATTTTTGGATATGGGGTTCTGAATGGATTGTTTTGAACATCGAAATGCTACAAGATCGCCATGACCTGGAATTGCACACTTCGTGAAAATGTCATTTATCAAGTATCCTATACCTATAGTTTGCATTCTCTCCGTGGAAAAATTGATTTAGAATTTACAAACGACATTCTGTATCATCGGTAGAACAGAGAGCTAATGTTCAACCCATTAAGCGCGATGGCATATATATATATATATATATATAATTTATTTTAATGTATTTTTGAATGCACCTGAAGATTGATTGAAATGAAAGCGCTCGCGCATCAATTGTTTTTGATTTGACTATTTGGGTTCTAGTTTTTCATATATATTACTGAATACTGCGTTTTACCATTTATATTTTCTATATATATATATATATATATATATATATATATATATATATATATATATATATATATTACAGCAAAGTGTTCCCAGTCTTTTCATATTTCATGTAAAAGAAAAAGCACAGCTTTCCGGACTAGTTTCGATGTTTTTTATCACATCATCTTCAGCGGTAAAAAGAGTTACAAAAATCTGTCTTTGAATGAACGAAATGGTTCATATCAATTGTCTCTAGATTTATGAAATTACATGAAAGGTGACGAAATGACATGCATGACGTCAGTGGCATGTGACATGCAATTACTGACGTATTTTATCGTGTTTTAGTTGTGCTAATGTTGAAAATGAATTGTAGATAGCAAGTATGTAAATGATGTGTACAGATTTTTGTAACTCTTTTTACCGCTGAAGATGATGTGATAAAAAACATCGAAACTAGTCCGGAAAGCTGTGCTTTTTCTTTTACATGAAATATGAAAAGACTGGGAACACTTTGCTGTAATATAATCCAACCGGTCTTGAACCCAGATACCCAACAAGTGGTCAAACAAGGAGTGAAAGTCGCTGACAAACAAATCCGCGCTGAGCTTCGACTACATTTCCTTCAGTCATGCAAAGATCGTCACCTGATCCCGAAGTTTCTCAGTATGAGAATTCCGAATCTTCTCAAGTCCTCAAAACAAGGAATTCGGAAATCACAGGAATCAGCTTTGCGGAAGCAAATCGGTGAGACAAAGAAAGACTTAAAATCAAAATCATCTGAAGTGACAGAACTTTATGATTCTCTTAGTGAGACTCAGCTAAAAATTGTGAAGTCAATCACCGAGCACAAAAATGCCAAAACTAAATTAATTGTTCAATCTGTGCATTCGAAAAAACTTAGAAATCTTGAATCTACTCAAAAACCAGTTGTCTCATCTCAAGACAAAAAAATCAATTACTCTGTTCTCAATATTTCGTCAGTTCCTTTGACTGATAATGAAAAAGAAGTTCTTGCTCTAGGTTTTTCGATGTGTTTTCCTCAACCCAAAATTAAGATTAATGAACAAAAAGCTGAGGCCGAAAATTTGGTCTCTAAACTCAAGCATTTCGATGGTGCAGCCACCAACAATGATCTGCTAATCAAAATAAGAAACGCTTTCAAAAGTTACTTCAACAAACACAGAATATCCAATAATTGGAAATCTAAAATGAAGTCTCTATCCAAACTTGCCAAAAATAAGGATATTGTGGTATCCAAATTTGACAAAGGCAACGGCATAGTGATCCATGACAGAATCTCGTATGTGAAGAAGCTCCAAAGCATATTGAGTGATCCAAGTCGTTTCAAAAAATATAAACCTGACAAACGTTCAAAAAAAGAACCATTCATTTTGGAAGAAGACCGATTCAATAGGCAACTTCAAGATTTGAAGTCCAAAAAATTGATAAATGATGATATTTTTCAAAACATTCGGGCGTGTGGATCTCAGCCTGCTCGTCTCTATGGTCTTCCCAAAGTCCACAAAAATGCTGAAGATCCGCCATACCGGCCTATTATGAGTATGTGTAATTCCTACACATCTAATCTCGCTCTTTGGCTTGATAATATTTTAAAAAAATTCATTCCTATGAAATACAATCTCAAGGATACTTTTCAATTTGTTGACAGCCTGAAATGTCTTTACTTGCCCAATGAGAACTTTCAGCTGTTCAGTTTAGATGTTAAGAACCTTTTCACAAGCATTCCTGTGAAAAGAACGATTAAACACATTGCCTCGCTGATTGACTTCGACAATTTTCCTATTTCAAAACATGCTTTAACAGCTTTGTTAGATCTGGCTTGCACGAATGTGTTATTTAGTTTTAATAATGATCTTTTTCATCAGGTGGACGGTATGGCCATGGGTTCAAACCTTGGCCCTACCATGGCTGCCTTCGCTCTAGATATGATCGAAAGCAATTTTTGTAAGTACGACGGCACATTGCCATTCTTCTATCGTCGATTTGTTGACGATTGTTTTGTCATTTTTCGCAACAGTAATGAAGCCAAAAGCTTTTTGAACTTTGTCAATAGTTTGGATGATAGCATCCAATTTACCATGGAAGAGAGTATTAATAATTGTATCACATTTTTGGATACCGAAGTGACTCTCCAATCAAAAAATTTCAAGATAGATTTTCACATTAAATCGACCAATACAGGAGTTTATACTCCATACTTTGCCTATGCTCCAGACAAATACAAATTGTCTGCCATTCGGTCTTTATTGTTTCGCGCTTCTAAAATCTGTTCTGATGAGACACTTTTTCAGTCTGCATCTAAAAAGATTTCTGATATTTTCATAAGTAATGGTTTCCCTGATGAAAAAATAAATCAGATAAAGAAAGAAATTGATAAAAAGAGGACAGTCGTGCAACAAGAGATCCCTGACAAAGACAGAAGCAAAAATATTATTTATTGGCCAGTTCCGTTCATTCGAGAGGGCGTCAAAGAATTAAATAACAGAATTCACAACATCAACCAAAGTCTCTCAAATACAGAGATCAGACCCGCGTACAAAACTTTCAAACTTCAAAACTTTTTTCAAAATAAAGATAGTATTTCTGATGGATTGAAAGCCAACATTGTTTACCAATACAGTTGTGACCGCTGTTCGATGCGGTATATTGGCGCATCCAAAAGACATTTAAATACCCGTATTAGCGAGCATCTTAGAGGCTACCCAACTCCCACTGAAGTTTCGATGCATGAACATGCACCGAAATATGAAAACTTTAGAATTCTAGGTCGTTACAAAATTCCATTCATTCTTGAAACTATAATCATGAATCAAAACAAAGATTGCCTCTCGAATGAACGAAATGGTTCATATCAATTGTCTCTAGATTTATGAAATTACATGAAAGGTGACGAAATGACATGCATGACGTCAGTGGCATGTGACATGCAATTACTGACGTATTTTATCGTGTTTTAGTTGTGCTAATGTTGAAAATGAATTGTAGATAGCAAGTATGTAAATGATGTGTACAGATTTTTGTAACTCTTTTTACCGCTGAAGATGATGTGATAAAAAACATCGAAACTAGTCCGGAAAGCTGTGCTTTTTCTTTTACATGAAATATATATATATATATATATATATATAAATATATAAATATATAAAATAAGATTAAAAATCAAAATGAATATACATAAAATAAACAAGATTTGACTCGAAAGAAAAGTCTGTATGAATTCCCGACCGGTTTCGCCTGGTTGGTGACAGGCTACTCAAGGGAATGAATTTATTATAAAACATAAAGCAAAATTCGAAGCATAGACTTCAAAATCAAAATCAAAAAACCTATACATTGATGCTTGCATCCGAGTGTCTTAGGTCAGCCATGATTTAATGTTGGCTTGAGCATAGAAGTAAAAACGGATTCTTTCCGCTCTCTTTCTATGCGGGTAGAGTTAGGTCCCAGCTGAAAGAATGGAGCAGCCTCAATGGCAGATATTTTGCACACGTTGCAATATGCCTACTCACTTCAAGAATCATGTAATTGGCACTATCCATTTGTTGTCTATGAATAGTAAGACGATTACGGAACATATCTCCCGTTTGCCCAATATAAAATTGTTTACAAGACTTGCAACGCACATTGTAGATAGCATTTTTAGAGGTGCAGGTTAAGTTGGAGTTAATGCTAGAACTTTTGTTATTATTGCCAATTTCAAAGCTAATCGTCTTCCTGTCAGCAGTGTTTGACAACGTTTGCATTTTGGTTCTCCACATTTAGATATCCCTGTAATCGTCCTTCGATTATTGTTACTTAATATTCTGAGCAACGATGGAGACTGTTTGAAGCTCCTAACTAGTTTGATATCTTGAAAAGGATTCTATTCATAGCTGGTGGAATGACCTTCTTCCTGGATTATTTTTATTATAAGTGCAAATAAATGGCATGTTATTATCTGAATCATTTGATTTAGTGTTACTAGTGATAGTACCTGATGAAGCACAAGCAAAAGCATTTTCGATTAAATTACTGGGATACTTGAGTCTTAAAAGAACTGTTTTTAATAGCTTCAATTGTATCTGCTTACTATCTTTTTTTATACGATTTTATGTATGCGATTAGCGAGACAAAAAGGAATATTTCTCAAGATATGTTTAGGGTGACCCGAGTAAAATGGAACATAATTTTGACTATCCGTAATTTTGCGATATATATCCGTCTCTATCTTATTGCTGCTCTTATCTCTTATTGCTGGCTGTGATCCATTGTGAAATTAATATTATCATGAAGATCATTTAAAATATTGAAAAAATTTTGCAAATTACCATACTTTTCATCCCAGGTTATGTAGCAGTCGTCAATGTACCTCATCCAGTTACATATAACAGCATCAGCAGTGTTTGACTCATAAATTTCTCTCAGTCTTACATATAATTTTTCTCTAAGAATGCCATGACAAGGATCGCATAAGATGGGGCTACCTTGGCACCCATAGCTGTACCAGATATTTGAAGGTAAGTAGCATCTTCAAGCGTGAAATAGTTGTTTTCAAGAATAATGAGAAGTGCTTCTAAAATAAACTGTCTATCGAATCTACCAGGTATGTATGAAGTCCTATTTACAAGCCAAAAGTAAATAGCCTCCATGCCCAAGGAAGTGGATATCTTAGTATACAAGGAGACGACATCAAATGTAGCTAAAGTGACATTAATGGGACTAGATGTTGTTTTACGCAATCTTTCCAGAAAATGAAAGGTGTCTCTGCAATAAATTTGAGTCAATGGTACTAACGGTTTAGTAATGAGCAAAAGACCGTTCCAGGACACCATAAAATTCAAAAAAATAGTATCTTTAAAAACGACATAAATTCATGAATTTTGACCCTTTTTCAGGTTTTTAAGACCTAAATTCATGAATTTAGTCGTTTTTAAAGATACCGATTTTTCAAAAAATGGTACTTTTTAAATGGTCTAAATTCATGAATTTTGGTCATTTTTCAGGTTATGAAGACCTAAATTCATAAATTTAGGCGTTTTTAAAAATACCCAATTTTTCAAATTTTTCAAAATCTCAAATTTAAAAATTACATTTTTCACCCCCAAAATCATGACCGTTCAAGGACACCGAAAATCAAAAAAGTTGAGAATCTCAAAATTTGAGAATTACAATTTTCACCCCCAAAATCATGACCGTTGCAGGACACCGAAAAAATTATAAAAGTTAAGAATCTCAAAATTTGATTATTACAATTTTCACCCCCAAAATCATGACCGTTCCAGGACACCGAAAAAATCATAAAAGTTGAGAATTTCAAATTCATGAATTTTATCCATTTTTCAGGTTTTTAAAATATGAGATAACTAAAATTATGTGTCTAATAATATTTCTTTAAAAATGGAAGAAACAAAAGTGGAAGGTACCGCAAGAATATATCCTTCGTTATCACAGTTAAAAATAAGTGAATCGAACAAAGAAAAACATAAAGATAGAGTACGCTATATGAAATATAAGGAATCTCAATTATTATTAAGATTAGAGCATTATAAAAAATTAAGAAAGAGATGGTCTAATGTTAAGAATGTAACACAAGGAATTGGCATATTCTTAACACTAAGTTTAGGTGCTTTAACAATTGTTATATCTTCAGGTGTTTTAGTAATTCCAGTAGTTGCTACAGCTTTAACAGGTACGGGTGTTTTTGCAACTTCACTTGTTACAATGTTAGATAAATCTTTAATAACTAAGAAACAAAAATCATTAGAAACTAAGCATTAAAGAAGTCTATGACAAATTGCATTACTACTTTGAAAGAGTATGTGATGATAATGTTATTACGTTAGATGAGATTGAAAAATTTGATCAAATAGCTAATGAAGTAAATCAAATATCATTTCAATTACAGTCAGAAAAAGTTGATGATAAGAATAAACAGGATGGCAAAATTTCTGGTGATGGTAAAATTTCTAATGAAGAAAATGACAAAATTTTTTTAGAAGAGCTAAAAACTTTAAGCGAAAATTTAAGCAAAATTTTATTAAACAAAACTTAAAACGAGAAAACTTTAAACGAAAAGATGTCAGACAACAAAGCAATAAAAAAATAATTTGTTCAGTAAAATGTTTTTGCTGTATTCCAATGTTACCACAACATTCAAATATTATATTTTAAAAATGGATAAAATTAGAGCTGATAATTTTAAAAGAATAAAACAATTAGAAGAGTTAATAAAACAAAGAAATATTATGAAAGAAAATCATCTTCAACATAGAATGATAAAAGCTGGTATTCAATCTGATATGTTTGAAAAAATGCAGCAAACCGAGCAAGTAAAAACTGATTTTGAGAAAACTATGAAACCACTTAAAACTCTTGAAAAAGAACTTACAAATAATGATAAACAAATTGATATAACAGATCCAGAGCACAAAACTATATTAGATGACTATGGATTACTAGAATCAAACATTAATAAGAAATTACCAAAATCTATGCAATTTGAACATTCTATTTCATTTATAGATGGAAAAACAATACCTAGATTTTATCTCGGACAAAAAGAAATATTTCCACAACCTTTTCGAGGTTTAATTTTTTCACCAGATAAATCTCCTTCTAATTTAGATAGAAATTTTGTTGATCTTTTAAGAGGAGCAGATTTAAATAATTATGCTGTTGAAGATCTCATAAAATATAAAGCTATGTTAGATAGAGTTAAAGCAGGAAAAACTCTTAAACGTTATAGAGAATTAGAAAATTTATTATCCACGGGAGTTAAAGTAGGAAAAGGTTTTAAAACAGAAACAACTGTATTTTTACCAGATGATCCACAAGAATTACTAAAAAGATTAAATATTTTAATATCTGCAATAAAAGAAGGACATAATTCTAGTTTCAATGAAATTCATGCTATATTGAAAAGACTGTTAGAAAAGAAGTTTCTAAATGAAGAGGATTATAAAAGTATAATGAACCGAAGGTTCTAGGGCTTCGCCCGTAGCTGAAATATGTTCTTTCTAATTTTTATAAAAAAATATCTATTCAAATTTTTTAGTTAAAAAATGTCTTCGAGAGAATTATCATCAGTAGATTTTGACAAAATTAATAATAATTTAGAAAATTTGACAGAGATTTTGAGTTCATCAAAATTTAGTACGACGTTAAAAATTATAACAACTACTTCATCACACACTTGTAATTTAGAACCCATTCTACATTTGGAACAAAATAAAAATTATCAAATTGCATTGACTAGTTTCTCCACATTTAACACTATTCAAAATGTTATCAAAGATGTGAATGATCAATTTAGATATTCTACTGATAAAGGCAAAAAATGGAAAATACTAACTTTTCTTCCTGGTTCTTACGAAGTTGAATTAATATCAAATGAAATTAAGAGACATTTAGGTATACCATTTAAAGATAAGAAACAATTACATTTTGCAGTTGAACCGGCAGTTAATAAATTTTCTCTTACTTTAGACGAAAATCATCAAGTTGATTTTAATCATGATAGATCATTGTCAAAGCTATTAGGATTTAATAAACAAACCTATAGTCAAGGTTATCATTTAGGTGAGAAGATTCCAAAAATAACTGAAATAAATTCAATTGTTGTACATTGTGACATTATTGAAGGAGGATATATAAATGGTAAATTATCAAATTTAATATTCAGTTTTCCAGCTTTAACTGTACCCATTGGTTATAGATTAAATGTATTTCCCCAAACATTAATATATTTCCCTATTACAAGAAAAACTATTAACAACATTAACATAAAAATCACTGATGAGAAAGGACAAGAAATAAATTTTGGAGGTGAAGAGATTATGGTAGATCTTTTGGTTCGGGAGGTATAAACTCCCGTTCGAGAGGTATAAACTCCCACGCGAAGCTAGAGAAGTTTAATTTTCTTCTTCTCATTATTCTTCTTCTTTTAAAATAAAATGTTTTTATTAAAAAATGAGTGAAATGCCCCCATTAAATAAAAAAAAACTTAAATTTAATCATCATCCAAATTTATCTAATTAAGTTTTGTCAGTTATTTGCGGAAGATCAGGTTGAGGAAAAGCGTATCTACTATTTAAAATTTTAACGACTCCAAATTTTTTGGATTATAACAATCTTATAATTTATACAACAACAGCAGAACAACCCGTCTATCAATTTTTAAAATATGGATTTGAAAATAATCTTAAAAAACAGCAATTGCTTCATTATTCAAAGAATATGAAAAATCTGAAGATGAAGAAGAAATAAGTTCGTGGTGTGAAGAAGCAGCAAAAAATAATCAGTTAGTTGAATCCAATAAAAATAAGCATATAAAGATACAATTAATAGATGATAGTGGTAATATGCAAGATCCTAGTAAACTAGATAAAACAATGAAACATTGTGTAATTTTTGATGATTGTGTTAATGATAGAAATCAGTCAGTTCAGAGAAATTATTTCACAAGAGGTAGACATAATAACTGTAGTGTATTTTATTTAACACAAAGTATGTATTCATTAGACGGAAGTGTTATTAGAAAGAATGCAAATATATTTATACTATTTGAAATAAATGCAAGAAACTTAAGTGATCTGTTAAGAGATTTATGCATAAGAAATAAAGATGAATTTAAACAATCGTGTAACAATGCTTGGTCAAAAGATTATGGCTTCATTAAAATTAATATTGATAAAAAAATTCATGATAGAGTTATAGAACATTTGTTTACCGAGTGATAAAAATATATAAATATAGTGTTATAATATTTTATTTTTTTATTTTATATATATATCAAATTTGTCTATCTTAGAAATTAGAAAATTAAAAAGGTGAAGTAGTTATTCCATCAGGTAAAATTTTTCTTTTATCATCAAATGGATCTAATGCTAATTTATGTTCCTCTTTTAAATACATTTTATGTTTCTTTGAATTAAGTCTATAATTACATGCTGTTTTTATTTCATTATTCAATAATACATTTTTATAATCTTGAAATGTTATTTGATTAGCCACGGATGCCTTTGAAATTCCTTTTAATGTTTTATGTGTTTTAATATTATTAGTTGTGTTATAACAATAACATTTAGATTTTAAAAATATAGCTTCTGTTATGAAATCTTCATTTCCTTCTAATTCATCTTTTACTTTACATAAATCAGAAGGATGAATGATATCTTTTATTTTATTAATTTCTTCATCAAGTGAAGAATTATACGGTATTGTTAATTCTAAGAAAACAGAATCGGTATCTGTAAAGTGTAATTTGTAGTTTTTGCCATAAGCAGGTGCTAAACAATCACATATATATCTATACATAAATAGTTTAGCTAATTCTAATATAGTGAATCCAATAAAATTAAACTTATCATGTTTTACGCTAATTCGACGTAAATGTACAGCACATAGTTCATCACTAAATCTAGTAGTTCTTTTATATGTAGGTTTCCTTGTTAAATTTTGAAACCTATCTTTATCATAAACTATTTCAATATTTTGTCTATTACGCGCATTTTCTAAAGTCTTACCATAAAATGCATTATTCATTAATTTGAAGAACACGTTTCCAAAATCATCTTTATTTCTTTTAGCTATTTTACGTTTTTCAATATTGAACTCTATATAATCTTTTAACCACTTAGATTTTCTATACACTAGTTTCCGGTGAATTCTTAAAAGAATCATTCCATGATCTAAATACCAATCTAGCATTCTTCCTACAACAACATACTTTCCTTTATTGCTTTTTGTTAACATAAGTTTTTTTTTGGTCTGTATTTCTTAGGAATTAAAGATTTTTGATAATCTGAAAAATCTTCTATATTGGGAATTTTGTTTTCGGAACAGAAAGGATAATATTTTGTTGTATCTTTTATTTCATCAGGATATACTAAATCAACTTCATATATATAACCATGATTATAATTTCCATCATACGTTTTTTGAAGCTGGGACATTCCCATAACGACGTCTAAATGTTTCATAATTTTAATAAACTTATAGTTAATAAGACTTAAGGTTTGTCCTTAAGAGGACAGGTGGTGCGTTCCCACCGGCAGACATTAAACGTTCAAGGCGCGTCAAACTTTTGACTATCCTAGGATTACATTTTAGAGCCAAACTTGACGAGATTGGTGTGGAGGACCTTCCCACTAGTCCATTTTTCACTCAGCGCTTCTAAAGCGGGGCTGGACCTTACCCCTAATGGTCCTCTGACTTGTGATCCTCGACAAATGCATGAATGCATGAAGGTTTTTAAGCACAAAGACTTGACGGATCTGATTGCGTGCCGGGCGGACCTACCCGGGGGTCCATAACATAGCGCTATACGGGCTGGACTTCACCCTTAAGTGTACGAGATCGTACAAGGCCGCTTAACAAGTGATCTCCTTGGTCAAAGTTTCAGGCTCGATTGATTAGGAACTTATATATAAATAGACACTTAGTAATCACCATGTCAACCCCATGGAGACCAGTAACCGACACAGTCCATTCATCACACTAGGGTAGTTAGCGAAAAAAAAAACGTTAAAACAAATAAAACAATAGCCAGTCGTCAGCAGGTACCCGCCTGGTTGCGTTTCGGCCCCTCTACCTGAACGCTCAAGCCCAGGCGGACGGGGCCCCGCATAAACTTATATGCGGCTGGCATTCTAAAATCAATACAGTAATGATATGTGTAATAATAAGTAATACTGATAGTAATAGTAAAAACAAAAACAAAACAACCGCAAAAAACGGATACATCCAAAACAAACTAAAATATATGTGTGAAATACTGAAATGGTATAACCAATAAAAAAATGTTAAGAAAACAGTGTTAATTATATTGTTTAAAATGCGCACTGCGATGTCAGCTGCCTGGCTGAGAAATATCCAAACTTGACTAGAAAATTGTTATGACCGGTTAGGATTTTCTCAGTACATGCCTTCATTTTGGACTTACAATATCCTCTGCTGCTCATCACAAAAAGTGTCATATTAATTCGTTTAATTAGATCTTCAAGATGTGAGCAGATGCGACAATAACGTAAAACCTGGCCGGCAAATACATTAATTCCCATGTTATAAGGTATTGCACTGTCTGGAAATGTCAACAGAACAACAGGGAAATCAAAATCTTCCACTTTATGATATATTGAGGTTCGAAGACCGTCACTACTAGATTGGAGTCTCACATCGAGGTAAACAACGGCTTTGTCATTGACTCCGTTTCTATCTGCAAGAAGCTCCATTGGGTAAATTTTCGGAATTAAGGTATTGAAATGCTTGTAATTTATTACGCATATATCGTCTATATATCTCGAAGTGTTTGACAATAATTTAGCTAGTCCAAGCTTTTTATTTTTAACCAATTGTTTCATAAAAACAAATTCGCAATTTAACAGATTTTTTTTTTCGCATTCGACTGATCAAGACGCCTAGAATACATAATTTTAAGCATGCTATCACTAATCGATTTCAAGCAATTATAGAAATGTCTTATTTTGTTGCTCTTCATCAACTCTTGAAGCTCCTTGAGAATATCCTCACAACTATTAGATGGAGGATATTTCTTTCTACCCGACCGTTGATATTCTAAAGATAAAGATAAATAATCGGAATCATAATCATAATTATAATTACGTCCTTTATAATTATTATGATTAATCATTGTTGGTGATAGTGTTTTTATAATTTCAAATTTTTCAGTACATATTATATTTCCTTGGTAAAAAATATTATGATGCATGTAATTTCCTCTATCATTATATACTATTTCTGATTGACATAAATTTTTATTATTCAAATAAAATTTTTTTGAATCTGAGTAAAATGGAGTAATATTACCAATAGAAACATAATTCACATTTAATTCAAAAACATTTACTTCTATTAAATTTTTATTCTTTTTATGAAACCTTATTAACCTATTATAATCATATGGAAATTCATCTAAGCCATCAGAGAGATCAAATTTATTTATGTATTGTTCTTTATTGTAATGACTTAGTCTTTCTTTATGATATTTTGCAGGATGTAAATGTGCTATAATACTCCACAGAAAACAATAATCATCTTCATTTTTTGTGTTGATTATATGTGGTGAACTGAAAGGTAAAGGAACATAACTACCACCAGTATTATTTTTATATTTATCAATTACTATTTTCTTAGATAGTATTTTAACAAATCTCCAGCCAGATTCACGTAACTGGGCTTCAATTATACAATTTTCTAATTTAAGTATCATTTGTTCAAATATAAGTTGTATATCATTTACATTATGAATTTCTTTTAATTTTGTAAAATGTCCTTGTATTATTTCTTCAGGAATTCCATCAGGTCCAGTTTTTGTATAAAGTACTTCTACATTCATATAACATTTGAAAGATTTTCTAAATATATTATAAAAGTTTGTTAATACATTATAAAAAGTTTCATCGGTTTCATTATATTCAAAGGGCGAAGCCCTAGAACCTTCGGTTCGCACAGACTGATTAAATAAATATTTTATATTTGCTACGGCTTCATCAGTTCGTTCAGCTTCATCAAATTCATCTATTTCGTTAAATTCATCAGTATCGCTAAATAAATATCTTCCATCTGGTACGGGCCAAGCCCTAGAACCTTCGGTTTGTATGGACTCATCTTCACTATTAAAAACTTTTTTATATTCTGAATGTGAATAATCATCAAATATTTTTTTAACTTTTATATCAGTAGGTAATGTTTCTAGGTAGTTTATATAATTATTTAATTTCAATATATTTCCTTCATCAACTCGTTCTACATTTTGTAAATGCAATTTACTTTGTAAATGAGATTGATAACTTCTTTTTGTTTGCAACTTTTTTTACATAAGTTACAATAAAACTTGGTATTTTCCATTTTTTTATTTTTTAAAGAAAAAATTTGTGTTTTAATTTTAGATATAAACATTCTAATATCAAGGTCTTGAGAGTTATTATATATTATTATATATTTCACGTTCTTGAGAGTTATTTTATTTTCTTTATCACATTAAGTTTTATCACATTAAGTTTTATCATATAACGTTTTATCAAAAGATAATTTAAATTTATTTTCACTAACTATTGATTCTTCATCATCATCAATTGATTCTTCATCATCATAAATTGATTCTTCAACATCATAAATTACACTTTTTGGTATAGGATGCCATTCCCTGATAGGATACCATTCCCTGATGGGAATATCTAATTCTAAATTATATTTATTATTTGATAATAATATAATGGAGAAAAATATTGGTCTTTGATCTCTTTTGGAAAATTTAATAACACCACCATAATCTGAATCACTTTTAGTTTTTATTAAAGATGATAAAATTTTTAATTGATTAGATGTAAATCCTAATTTAAATTTTGTAGACCCGACACATAGTTGTCTAACAGTATCTTCAACTATACCATCATTATTATTTTCAATTGTAAGAAAATGAAATTTAGACAAATTTTGATTATATGTAGTATTAATATCATGTACATCAGTATGAGATATAAATTTTTCTTCACTTAAATTTTTATAATTACTAATATTTTTATAATCTTTTTTACCATTTACACCTTTTTCAGATGTTTCAGAATCATCATCTATTTTATCATCATCTATATTATTATCATTATTATTATTATAAGATTCTTTAAATTATTATTATAAGATTCTTTAAAATTATTTTGATTATGATTATGGTCATTGTTAATAGTATAAGGTGTTGTCCACATATAAATTTTCTCTTGTTGAGCTAAACCATTTATGTAAGATTTTAATAAATTAATATTTAAGTTTGAGTATTGTCCTATATAAGTATCATCATCATATCTTTGGGGCATTTCTAATGTTTCTTTTTTATAAATTGTATCTCTACAATAAACTTGGCATAATAATTCTTCGTTATGTTTTTCACTTTCAATATGAATATTATATTGATTGTATTCATCAACAAATAATCTAATTTTTTCTTTGGAAAAATATTTTAATTTTTTAACTAATTCTTTAATATTGATATAATTAATTATTTTAGTTTCTATCCAATCAGTATTACTAATTGGCAACACTGCTCTAATAAAACCATAAACATTATCATGACCTATTATAACCATATTTTCTTTATTTAATTCTACATACGCAACGTCATTATACTTACTTACTATATCCATAAATTTTATAAATGGGTCCCCCGGGAAAATACAATAGTTAGTTTCTATTGAAGGTAAACCTTTTGTTTGTTCTCTAAATATTTCTGCTTGTAATTCGAATAAAAGATTTACATCTATGCATGGATTATTATTATTATCAAAACATTTATTTTCAAATCCCGTTGATCTCGTCGAATAAGAAGAACAGGATGATGCGGGCGAATATAATTTTTTAAATGTGGTTTTTCCATTTTTTTATTTTTATTAGAAAAAATTTTATTTTTTTTTATTTTTATTAGAAAAAATTTTATTTTTTTATTGTTAAAAAATGATGTTACCAAATGTTGGTGGAGATGCATATATCCCGAATAATCGTGAATTAGAAATAGAAATGGAAAATTATATCATGAAAACTGGAGACGTTTTATCTGGTCCATTTTGCATTTTTCTATTCTTCCGCAACAAAATACAGAGTTAACAAATAAACAATAAGTTGATACACAAATCAATGACTTAAAAGAAAAATATATAAACGATGTTTTGATTCCACTGATGAATGAATTAAAGTTGCTTAAACTTAATGACAAATCATTAAACGAAAAATTATTAAAACTTGATAAAAAGGATAGAGAGTTAGAAGCAGATATAGCAAAACTTTTCAAAAAAATTTCTGAACAATCAAAAATTTTAATATTACTTTCTATAAAGTTAAAATCTGCAGTCATTAAAAATAAACATCAGATACAACTATTGAAAGAACAATTAGAAGATGAAATAGAAAAACTACCTGAAAGAATTAAAAAAAATTTAAAGCAGTTACAAACTACATTCCAAAAAAGTGTTGATGAATTAAGTTCGAAAATTACTCAACAAATGAAAAAGATGAATAGAATAATAAATGAAGTAAACTCACTTTATGAAAAAGTTGATAAAATGAAAAATCTTAAAATCAATTTAGAAAATGAATTAAAGAAAAATTTACAAAAAAACTCTAAAGAAAGTAAAGAACAGTTAGATGCTGTTAAAAGACAATTAGATGTTCTTAAAATTAAGTTAAATGCTCTTAAAACGGCGTTGAAGATGAATCAGGAGAAAATGCAAGTTAACAGAAAAGAAATTAAAGTACATCACACGCTACTTGACGCAATAGATAAAGTGCAAAAGAAAATTAATAAAGTTATCACGAAGTTGTTGGACATTCACAAACGTAAATCTTAACGCAAATATTTTTCCCAAAAGTCAAATTTAATCCTAAAAAATGCCTATAATTTATAAACACAATCTTAAACATTTTGCTTCAAATCAAAAAATAGCGCATGAACCATCTATGAAATCTGTTTACCATTATGACAGTGTAGAAACAATTCAAAAAGAAGGGGCTGGCATCTTTTCTGGTATTGGAAGTATCGTTAACTTAATTAAAAATAATAAAGATTTGATTACATCTGCTGCAAAAGGAGCAGCTGCTATAGGTAGTACAGCTAGTGCAATATCAAATGCTGTTAAGTCTCAAAGCGAATTAAAACAACTAGAAGCTATTCGTAAACTTAGGAATGATTCTGAAGAGCTAAAAAAATTAAAAAAACTTTAAGAGGAAACAAAAAAACAAAATTGCTAACATAGCTGTGGGGTCTGATAGTAAACAGGCGAAGAAAACAGGCGTAGCCCTAGAACGTTCAATTGAAGAAATAAGAGGCTATGGTCTAGCAAAATTCTAAAATTATATTTTAATAAAATTTTTTTAGTAATGTTTTTTAATTACATTTTTTAGTAAAATTTTATTAGTAAAATTTTTTTAGTAAAATTTTTTTAGTAAAATTTTTTTAGTAAAATTTTTTTAGTAAAATTTTTTTAGTAAATTTTTTTTAGTAAAATTATTTTAGCAAAATTTCTTCTGTCTGTGAGAAAAACAAAAAAGTCAAATTATTTTTTATAAATATGTCTTCGCTTATCGAAAATAAATTTAGATTAGACAATCCTCCGTTCGTCAATTACAATCAAAAAAAGAATGACTATATAAGAATTGCTATGAATCTCGGATCTTCCAGTAGAGTAAATACTGGAGGTGATTTAATTTTTGAAGTTGATAATCAGCAGTTATTTATATTTACATGATTCATTTTTACACTGTGAATATTCTTTATATAGTGATAGCAATTTTACAACACCATTACCAGATACCGATAATATTGCATTAGAGAATAATTTTTTTCCAAGATTATTTACACAAATGCGTTTAGATGTTGCAACTCAAACTATAGGAACAATAAGTGATTCTCCAGGTGTAATTGATACAATGCTTAGATTTGTAACAATTGGTGAAAATAATAAAAAGTATGAAATCGAAGGTTGGTTTCCTGATACTAATGATGGTATAATTGTTGATGATTTAACTCACGCTGGAACAGATGCAGCAGGAATTGCGAAAGATGCAAAAAATATTGCAAATCATTTAAATAAAACAAATAATGATGCATATAAAGAAAGGCGTGAGTTTAACAAGAAAAGTAAACAGACAGTTAATTGGTCATTGTCTCCATTATTCGGATATTTAGATTATGATAAAATATCATATCAATTAAAATTTAAATTAATAATTCATCGTACAGCAAATAATGAATTAATCTTTTTTGGTAAGACTGGAAAAAAGGCATATTTAAAAATTGATAGACTTGAATGGTGGATTAAGCATATTACTCCTAGTTTAGAGGTTGAAACATCTATTGCAAAAAGATTAAATACTAACAAACCAATTCCAGTAAATTTTCTAAAGCGTACTGCGAGTTCTGTCACTTTTTCCGAACAAAGATTTAACTGGCATTTTACTAGAACTTCGAATACTCCAAGATATTTATTACTAACTTTTCAAAGAAATAATTCTCCAAGTTTTGATAAGAACAATAATCTTTTTCATATTAATACAATTCGAAGTTTACAAGTTGCTTTAAATCAAACCCGATATCCAATTGATCCATTAAGATTCGATGATACCAATAATCAATTTATGGAAGGATATGATTCTTATCGAAATCTTTGTATAGAATTTGGAGTTGAACCACAATTAACTCCTGGAGATTGGAACATTTATATCCTGTTTTCTTTTTCGATTTAAGTGCACAATCTGAAGATATTATCAAGACTGGTTGTGATGTAACCATTAATATTGAAAAGAAAGATTCCACAACTTCATTGATGGTTTATGGTTTATTGCTAGAAGATGTAAAATATTCTATTGAAATTCTTAATGGAAAGATGGCTAGGATAAGTTAATTAAAATTTTTGATAACTTAAAATTTTTTCATAACTAGAATAGATTAAAAATTCTTAACTTAAAATTTTTCATAACTAGAATAGATTAAAAATTCTTAACTTAAATTTTTTCATAACTAGAATAGATTAAAAATTCTTAACTTAAAAATTTTTCATAACTAGAATAGATTAAAATTTTTGGTAACTTAAAATTTTTTATTAAAAATGTCGGAAGCGAAAAGTAATAATAATAATAAAATAACTGTTGAATTAAAATTACGTAATATTATTGACAAAAATACCCCTAAAACTATTACGATTAACAAAAAAAAGTATTACATAAGTAAACCAATGATAGAGAATATTCAATTACAAGAAGAAAAGAATGGTGGAATTCTCCCATTAATTCCACTAATAATAGGTGGCATAGCAGCTGCAGAAGTGTTGCAGGTGGGACAGCTGGTATTGTCCAAGCAGTAAATAAAAATAAATCAGAGAAGGCAGCATTAGAAGAACAAAAACGTCATCATAGAGAGTTAGAGAAAGTTGCTAGGGGTGACGGAATAGTGGATAATTTTATTTGTAAATTAAAATTAGTTGATGAAGGAAAACGAGTTCTTAAAAATATTCTCCACAATGTTGATGATTTAATTGAAATTAAAGAAACTAAAGATGGTTCTGGAATATATCTAAGTCCTAGTATGATAAGGTAATAACCTCAGGACCTTTGGTCCGAGTCGGTAAAACTTTTATTTTATCTTTTAGGATGAATTCTACAAATTCCGAAAATTTAATTAAATGAAAAATTGCTAATTTAGATTTATTAAATTATCTATTAAACAAAAATAAAAACTCAAATTGTAAAATTTATGAAGGTAACGACATACAAAAAACATTAGAAAACTTTCCTGGATTTATTTGGAGTAAATATTCGAAAGAAAAACATCTTCCTGGTCATTCATATACCGGTCCAGGAACTCGATTAGATATAAGACTAGATGAGAATAATAATCCGAAACCAGGTGAAGAACCAATAAACAGAGTAGATGCCGCAGCTTACAGGCATGATTTAGCTTATCGAAATCATGATCTAAGTTCTCCACATGTAGCTGATAAGAAGATGATTCAAGAATTAGATAGTATTCAAAATCCTTCCTTTAGAGAAAAAATTGAAAGAATGTTTGTTAAGAAAGCTTTACAAGCAAAAATATTATTCGGTCAGGGTTTAAATGAAACGACAGCAAAGCTGTCTGAGAGCAACGCTGGAACCTACGCGTCCGAAATCCACAAGGAATATAGAAGGCCTAAATATTTATTGAAAGTAAAAGTATTTAATAAAGATGATATTTGGAGTGCTGATCTTGTTCATATGCCGAATGATTCTGATTATAAATACGCATTGACCGTTATAGATTTATATACACGATACGCTTGGGTAAAGCCTTTAAAAAATAAAAGTGGTCTATGAGTTAAATATGCGTTTGAAGAAATCTTTAAAGAAAGTAAGAGAAAGCCAAAAAAATTGTTTGTTGATAAAGGGTCGCAATTTTATAGCTGAAACGTTCAGCCACTATTTGAAACTGTTTATTCAACTGAAAATGCAGGGAAGGCTGTAGTAATTGAGCGATTCAATAGATCATTAAAAAATAAATTATTCAAGAAATTTACTGAGCGAGGATATCAGAAATGGTTGAAGATATTACCAGGAATTGTAGAGCAGTACAATAATAAAGTTCATTCAGGTATTGAAGAAACCCCAAAGAATGCTCCTGACGACCCTGATTTAATCCGAAAGAAAATATTCGAAAATAATTATTCAAATGAGAGTAATCCGAATTTACAGAAACGTAAGCCGAAATTTAAAATTGGTGATAGAGTTAGAATATTTAAGCATAAGAATAAATTTGAAAAGGGCTTCGTCGGATACTGGACGACAGTGATATTTGAAGTTTGTAAAATAAATCAAACTTATCCGATCACTTACGAAATCAAAGATTTAGATGATGAAGATATCAGAGGCCGATTTTATCAAAATGAATTACAACGAAGTGATTTTTAATTATCATTATCATTATTATTATTATTCAATTCTAACATAATATCTAGAAATGGTACTCCTTTTTGTAATTTAAATAAAACATAAAGACATAATTGACCACAATAAGTAGTTCCCGGTTTTTGAATTTGAAATGTATTATAAATTCCATTGCCAAGTAATTTTTTAACTTCATTTGTTGGAGGTAATCCATAAGAGTCGAAATAGTAATTATCTCCATTTTTATTTCTATGCCCCGCTGACCAATGTACTCCTTTTTGGTCTGACGTGTGAAGATTTGTTATGAAATTTACAGTTGGCTTATTTTTAATCAATTGTAATTCGTCTATCATCAATATGTGAAAATTCTTTATTCCCAATTGATTTGAGATTTTCTTTAGATCAAAATTTGTAGTTGTTTACGTTCCATATAATTTTAAAAACTCATTTATGTTGCTCATTTTATAATAAAAAAATTTCTTATGGGGACCCCTAGATGTCAGAAGGGGGTATTGATTTAAAACTGTTCCATAATGATGACTTTACTTACTACTTATTCGATTTTGAAATGATTTAATTTAATCTAAATTAAAAAGGCATATTTGTGAGGAATCGGTTTATTAGCAGAGTTAGTGCTGCGCACATCTTTAATCAACTGCAATTCATTTCTCATCAATAAGGTGAAAATTCTTTATTCCTAATTGATTTGCGATCTTATTTAAATCGAAATTTGTCGTGGTTTGTTTGCCGTATTGTTTTCAGAAATCATTTATGTTGCTCATTTTAAATGGAATAAAATCTATTTCAGAAATTTCTCAAAAGAATTGGCGTGTAGCAGCTGCTAAAATTGTGACAGCTGATACAGGTGAAGGAAATCACAGACAATAGCGCATGATGCGGGTTGTGAAATCTCATTCACACTATGAGAACAAAAGAACAAATACGATCTAAACACAATGGACATATGAGAGAGAAGATAAATGAATGAGCATTTCTCTTCATTTCAATTTCCATAATTCATGCGACATTGTTTTGAATGGAAAAATACACTAACTGTCGAACCATATCGGCACTTTTATCGACAGCCATGTCGACAAACTTTCTGACACATTTTCCGGCTCCCAGAACAATTTTGGTGTAAATTTCCATTAGCGTTCAAGGTCATTCTATTAAAAGCATACGGGAATTATTCTCATTGAAGACAAGCAATTGTTTTAAAGAATGCATGTCATTGTGAATGCAATATTCCTGTAACAGACAGGATCGAGAGAGAGAGAGAGAAAGAAGTCACGCTGCTCCGTAAAAGTTTAATTGAGATAACGAAGGATATATTCTTGTGGTTTCTTCCATTTTCGTCACCGCCGTTGCCGTCGAGGTTTCTTCCACTTTTGTTTCTTCCATTTTTATAGAAATATTTTAGACACGTAAGTTTAGACACATAAGTTTAGTTATCTCATATTTTAAAAACCTGAAAAATGGATAAAATTCAGATTTTAAGACCTAAACTCATGAATGTAGACGTTTTTAAAAATACCATTTTTTTGATGTTGTGTCCTGGAACGGTCATGATTTGAGCAATGAAAATTGTAATTCTCAAATTTGAAATTCTCAACTTTTATGATTTTTTCGGTGTCCTGGAACGGTCATGATTTTAAGGGCGGGTAAAATGTCATAATCACAAATTTGAGATTCTCAACTTTTATGATTTTCAGTGTCCTGGAACGGTCATGATTTTGGGGGTGAAAATTGTAATTCTCAAATTTTGAGATTCTTGACTTTTCTGATTTTTTCGGTGTCCTGGAACGGACATGATTTTAAGGGGAGGGTGAAAATTGTAATTCTCAAATTTGAGATTTTGAAAAATTTGAAAAATTGGGTATTTTTAAAAACGCCTAAATTTATGAATTTAGGTCTTCATAACCTGAAAAAATGACCAAAATTCATGAATTTAGTCGTTTTTAAAAATACCGATTTTTCAAAAAATGATACTTTTTAAATGGACTAAATTTATGAATTTAGGTCTTAAAAACCTGAAAAAGGGTCAAAATTCATGAATTTATGTCGTTTTTAAAGATACTATTTTTTTTTAATTTTATAGTGTCCTGGAACGGTCTTTTGCCCATTACTCGGTTTTAATATTTCATCCACAAAGGAGCTAAGATGAGAGGTTGGCGAAAAGGAGCACGAGATGATGGGGCGAAATTTCATATTCGAGGGAGCTTTAATAGTAATAAATCCAAATTCATCCGGTGTCATATTGCTGAAGTATTGGGTATATTTGTGGATTTTAGGTAACCCATACATGAAAGGCATCTGACACTGAAAATTAATTAAGTAGTTTTCTTCATTTTTTGTAAGTCTACACAATCCATTATACTGCTTAATAAAATTTTTAGTTTTGTTGATTGTAGTTGTCATCGTATAGCTATTAATTATTTCATAAGTATTCTTATCACAAAAGTGCTCATTAAGCATTCGAGTCTTGTAAAATGAGTAATCAAGAATGACCAATGAGCCTCCCTTATCTGCTTTAGTAATATGCAGTGACTCGTTTTCTCTTAATGCTTTCAAACGTTCTCTTTCTAATTGTGAAAGATTATAGCATGGTTTATTCCTAACATTTTTTAGTTCACCTGTATTATCAGCTATAACATCAATTATCGTATCTAGTTTAGTATTAGATCCTCTGGACGGAGTAAAGTTGGATTTATTACGTTTAACATCAGAGTTGCCTGGCTCGTCTGTATAATCTTTGAAAAACTCCTTCAAACGGAGTGTTCTACAAAACTCCATCACTTCTACTTCCATTGTGTTAGTATTCTTGGATGGATATGGAGCAAATTACCACCTTCAGACATTAAGCGTTTAGAGCAATTATCTAACCCTGCTGATGACAAGTTAGAGCAACAGACATCCATTATTCTAAAAAAGAATTATTAGTCTCATCAATTTCCAGCACTTCGTCTGCATGAGCATTGTTATTATTCAAGCTGTTACGACTAGCACGCCATAAGTTTCTGTTACGATTGTTATCATATCTGAATGAATAATCATCATCAAAATTGTAGTTTCCGTAATTCCTAAAGTTTCGGAAATTTCTGTTATTTGATAACCTCTACCTCTAAATCTGTTTTCATAGTTACGTTTGCTACCTATGTTACCTCTATTCTCACGAAAAAAGTCTTGATTACCTCTAACATTGGCATTATTGGACCTGGCAGCACGCTTAGGACCACCTGCAGCCTCAGCGTAAGTATATTTTATGTTCTTTTTCGTCTGACCATCCAAAAACACTAAATGCTTATCAGATGAAAAAAATTCTTTCTTACTTTCCCAAATTTCACGACTGCGCTTTTCTTCAGTCTCAACCGCGTCTTTCCATTTCATAATCTGAAACTGCGCCATTCTTTCAGTAAAGAATTCTAATATTTCATTATGTACCGTACTTCATTATCAATTTTAGCGATAAAATCCATTTTTACTTCAGCTGTTAGATGCAGAAGCTTCACTTCATGTTCGCATTCTTTAAGAATTAATTCTCTGCGTAGTTTACTTTCCATTTCATTATGTTGAGGAACCGGGTCTTTAAAAATCTTTCTAGGAACTTTTGGTGTGGATTCTTTCAATGCCAGTTCGTAAATATTTGCAATTTCTGCATTACGGAAAGCCTCATAAAAATAAAACTTCCGTCTCTGCAGTTTCCTACGCCAATCAAAATTCACTTCAGTTGACACTCTATTGGCCATTTCTTTAGAAATGGTCGAAAGTTCTGCCTTTAAACAGTTACTCACGGCCGGGCGTATAAAATATAAAAATCCAAAAAAATGGATGGAAAAGTTAGCACTGACTTATATCGTAAGCAGACAGATACAATGAATTATGTCCCATTTAACTCTGCGATCTTCGACACGTCCTAATACGACTAATTGTTTCTGATGAACGTGAGAGAACACCGCTTTTCAGAATTAAGGGAAAGATTAAAAACACTGAACTACCCAACGCAATTAATTAACGATGTAATTGTGAAGGCGAAATTTGAAAACTCTCAATTGAACACTGAACAAGAACACAAAATTATATTCCCATTTATACATGAATACAATAAAAGTAATCCTGATGTTTACACCAAGGTGATACACCCGGTCTCAAATGCGTTGCACCTTTTAGACTCTTTTCGTGATTGCAGCTTCATTAAATCATATAAGCAACCCAGATCATTGCAAGTTTTACTCTCAAACAATAATCGGAGAACAATTCACGGAGTAACTCGTTGTGGACAGCCTCGATGTAAGGGCTGCGAAGTGATCGTAGAAGGCAGTCAGGTTGAGTTCCAAACAAACAATGGTATTAAGATCTTTTATTTGCGATGCAATTTGGACTGTCACTCGTCTAATATCATACATAAGTTAATTTGCGATAACTGCAAGCAGTTCTATATTGGACAATCTGGAGATACATTTGGACATCGAATGACAGTTCACAGACAACAAATCCATAATGTGATATACACTTCTCTCAAGGTAAGTCACCATATATCTAATTGTGGGGGCAGCTTCAAAGCCATGCCATTTTATCAGTTGCCTCCAAGTGCAAATCGCTTGGACAGAGAATTTAAAGAAGCTATGTTTAGTCGTGCTTTCCATCCGTCCCTAAATGCTTCATAATGTCTTTTACTTAAATTATTTTGATATCTACATTTTTATGTAAATTTTTTTCAATATATCAGTTTGCCTTGAAAAGCCGCCGTAGAGGCCGAAATCGATCGGCAATAGCAAACTTTTGCTTTTGATTTTCTTGTCGCATATAATTTCGTTTTATCATTTCCCATTTGGGCTTTATCATTTGATTATATATATATAGAAATTACAAGCGCTATTCTAGCAATGATATTGAACGAAAAAATAAAGACAGCTATTTTATTTTAAAGCCATCTCTGAATTCTTGAACATTGATATCTGTACATGAACAATCTATGTCACGTTTGCATTTCAAATTTTTCAATGATAAATTGTATAGTGCATGTATATAGTCACTTCATTCACTTACCTGTTAAGAAGCACCTGAAGAAGAAAATAGAAAGCGCATGTGCTCTATACTTTGATTTTTTACGGTCTACATTTTTTGCTATATATTTCCAGATACTGAGCATTGTCTTTAATTATTTGTTATATATATATTTTTTTTTCCCGATGCCGGCACTTTGACACTAGCTCAGTACGTTTGTTCAGCAAATATGCACTTTGATTGTCCATGATGAAGAACTTTTCACTTAGGCATAGATCACATCTCCTCGTCGCCGGATTATAACTCTTGCAATGTTTCTTGATTGTCTATTTAATTACCGGATTATTGCCACTTTCTTTGATTTTCCACTACTCTTTCGACAATTCCGTATCATTTCTGTACTTCTCATGCACGAACGATTTCTTGTGGTTAACATAGCGTAATTTAAATCTGCCTTCACAAATACCAAAATACTTCTTTGGCACCTCGTCTGCATTTTCTTCTTTCGATATAGTAGCTTCGTACACAATGTTCTCGCACAAGCATTTCCCATTCATTGGACATTTTCCCTTGTTTTGACAATTACATTCCTTTTCCGTTTCATTTTTCTTCTTCTTTGCATCATTTTTTAGCACTTTTCTGTTGTGTACACTAACAATTGATTTGAAGTTGGGCATACAACTGTAGCTGATCTTCAATGTGCTTCTGTTAAATATCCTGCTTAGCCGATGATCACTTACGAAATACTTGTCCACAAGCATCAAAAAATACTTGCCAATATTTGTTGAGACGTTCCTACTGTATGGTGGATTAAACCAAATTATTGCTCTTGATCTTTTCCTTTTCGTCCCAGAGTCCTGATAGTCAGATTGCTTGTAACTCAATTTGTGTTTGTAGCCACTTTCGTGCAAAGCATTCTGGTAGTAGCTAGCCGCCTCATTGAATATGCTCTGACCTGAAGATAACTCACTGATGCGCTTCTCCACTGTTTTCGGTAACTGCTCAATAATGCTTTTTGGATGGTTTGATTTCGTGTTGATGTATATGGTATTTTTGTCTTGCTTCTGATATGGTTTCACCGTTCCATCCATGAGATTTAAAGTTACATCCAAGAAATTGACTATCTTTAGGTTACATTGAATATCCATACAGAGTTGATGGCTTAGCCTATTTTCCGAGAATTAGTGCACGACAAGCTGATGTCATCAGGAAGAAATTCCATGATGGTTTCAGCAAATTTGGACTGCAACTGGATATTCAATGTAACCCAAAGATAGTCAATTTCTTGGATGTAACTTTAAATCTCATGGATGGAACGGTGAAACCATACCACAAGCAAGACAAAAATACCTACAAACAGTGGCTACAAACACAAATTGAGTTACAAGCAATCTGACTATCAGGACTCTGGGACGAAAAGGAAAAGATCAAGAGCAATAATTTGGTTTAATCCACCAAACAGTAGGAACGTCTCAACAAATATTGGCAAGTATTTTTTGATGCTTGTGGACAAGTATTTCGTAAGTGATCATCGGCTAAGCAGGATATTTAACAGAAGCACATTGAAGATCAGCTACAGTTGTATGCCCAACTTCAAATCAATTGTTAGTGCACACAACAGAAAAGTGCTAAAAAATGATACAAAGAAGAAAAATGAAACGGAAAAGGAATGTAATTGTCAAAACAAGGGAAAATGTCCAATGAATGGGAAATGCTTGTGCGAGAACATTGTGTACGAAGCTACTATATCGAAAGAAGAAAATGCAGACGAGGTGCCAAAGAAGTATTTTGGTATTTGTGAAGGCAGATTTAAATTACGCTATGTTAACCACAAGAAATCGTTCGTGCATGAGAAGTACAGAAATGATACGGAATTGTCGAAAGAGTACTGGAAAATCAAAGAAAGTGGCAATAATCCGGTAATTAAATAGACAATCAAGAAACATTGCAAGAGTTATAATCCGGCGACGAGGAGATGTGATCTATGCCTAAGTGAAAAGTTCTTCATCATGGACAATCAAAGTGCATATTTGCTGAACAAACGTACTGAGCTAGTGTCAAAGTGCCGGCATCGGGAAAAAATACATGCTGTCTAGCGCATAATGCGTCGGTGCTTCGTCGCGTGATTTGCACTTTTTGAATCTTATTCACTGTTCTTTTTAAAGATGCTTGCGAGATATGTGCTGCACATTCGGCTGATGATTGTATGCAATATACAAGAAACTTTAAGTACCGAAATTCATGCAGTTTTCTCTTGACAACTTGGCTTATTTTGCTCCTACATAGTTGAGCACTCTCTTGAGTTGAAAATCACAATATATATATATATATATATATATATATATATATATATATGCACGTAAGGTACAGCAGTACAGAAGTCCATATGTGCACTTAAAAGTTAAGCCTATACTACTGCCTCTTATAATTGGTGGCCCGCTATCCCAACTTGATTTCCCACCACTGCTATAGGCCTATTTTGGATTGACGAAAACAGTGTTGCGCATCTTTTGACGAAATGATGGAGTTTTGCGAGTTCCATTCAGCCAAGTAATTTCTCCTAGTTATCCATGTCGATATTTCAATGTTGAAAACATTCAAATTCTAATGGAACGAGAGGTAAGCGTAGGTAGCGTATAGAAATTACAAAATGCTTTCAATCAAACACGCACATTGATTTAAAGGATTCATCACATGAAATTTCTCAGCTCAAAAAAGATGCTGATTGATTATTGGGGCAATGATTAATGATCAACTGCCCCGCAGTTAAAAGCAAAAAATTGTTGGGTCCAAATTTCTGCACAAGGTGCGGAAAAAGATGGACCTAGGCCTATTTGACTTCAGTAGGACTTATAGACCTTCTTCATAAAAGTAGGAAGATCAGCGGCTATTATTACCCGAATCTTATTGATAGATGAGACATTTTGACACAGTGAAAATGATAAGCAATTTCGCTGCATTGAAATCGGTCAAATTTCTGTTGTTTGTACTTGGCTATGTGTGATTCCAACCCGACCAAGGCGATATGATAATCCATTATTGAAAATGTTTGGCACATACTCAGTAGATGTGAATTTGTAGTGCATGCATTGTAGTGCATGCTATCTTGCACCATGAACTCACCAAGTAATGGCGCTCTATAAAATAAATGCACAGTTATTATTATTATTATCTTTACTACTGATGTTCGAAGTGAGAACAAAAGTGCAAAAACAAAACAATCCTCGTTCAGCGTTATGATCAAACCGACAAGAAATTACAAAAGTAGGCCAGCCCATGGTGTGACCACAAGATGGAATTCTTTCATGAAATGAAAAAGAAGTATGTTATTCTTTGAACTATATTAAACTCTACACGATTATTCTTTCACACAGTATTTGTTGAAAATATTAGTAAAGAATTATTATGTAATTAATCCTATTATATCATATAGGATTATTACAGGCTCAAAGGCAAAGTAAGTAACACTTTGCTCAAAGGATCATATGAAGTGAAGAATAAAAAGTTTCATGAAAAGAATGACTACAAAATCTTTATTCCTGTAAAACAAGCTGTAAGCTTGTCTTCACAATTCAGATCGGCACAGCAGTTCCAGCTTTGTCAACAGTTCCAGCCTACTCATGCTAACCACTATGATTGCGATAAATCAAAGTCAATGCAAAAATCAGACTTGAAAATTCAAACTATCAGTTTTGTGATTAATTTCGAGTCCTCCTGTGTTATGCAGGGCAGTTATATTTTAAAGAAGTTTGTGGTACTTATGATAATTTTCGATGACAATTTTAGTCAGTTTATATGTTATTTGCACATATCTTACTGAAAATATATTTTGACCTATATATAGGACAAACCAAAATTATGAGCATTTCATCGTATTAAGTCATTATTCAGCGATATTCAGAAAGTTTTAAATCATATTTTCAAGAACTAGTGAAGAAAAGATTGTAAATACACCAAGATTTCAATAAAAATTAATCAATATCAAAATCATCACATTAAGCTGTCGAGTGTCCTTTCATTCTTTTAGCTTTCGTTTCATGACATTCACAGCCCTACGATGCTCCAAAGGAGAAGGGCCTACTTGACTTTTTCTATGTGTGTTTCTCACTCTCGGCGGTTTAAGGTAAATATGACCAATGACCAAAGTGTAAACTATGAAATTAAAGGGAAAGTTGTGCATCATAGCAAGCTCTATTCCTGTGGTGATCGGTATTGCACTCTTTGTTTCTCAGAGAAATATTTTATAGCCACTTCAAAAGAAAGCAATCTCCTCAATAAGAAAATGAAATCGTCTCAAAATATAGACATCGAAAAAAATTCTTATTATCAAGCCTCAAGTCACAATCTACATCTATACTTTGATCATTTGAATTTCATAGTGTATGTTCAATTTTTTCTCTAGAAATTTCTTCTTGTTCACTGCGGTCTGATAATCGGTTATACTCCATCCGTGAAACTGATATAGCAACGTGCAGTGAACTTGATCTAACTTTCTTAAATTAATATATTTCTTTAGTAAAAGGTCTCTGATAAAGAAGATCGTTTTAGAGGTTCCACTCTATCAAATCACTACTCTAAGGGTGATATCTACTTTCGAAAAATGTTCGTCATAATTTGCCCTCAAATCATCTTTCACCATCAGTTGTGCAATTAGTGATTGAAACAACAAATTCTCAAGCAACAGACTCATGTTTATCGAGAAGCATCTTTCCAATTACGCTTGATTGCGACTGCGACAGAGAATCGTCTCTATATTCTTTACGATTATCAGCCGCACGGTAAAGCCAGGATGAATTATACACACAGCAGTCTTTCATCTTATTATTTCACAGTTTATTCCAATCTGAGCCGATCACTCTTATGGGGCGAAGAGCGGCGTCGGCGGCTGTCAAAGAAATAACAATTTCAACCCTGACATGAAATGCTTCCGCAGTATTCGATTGATTGAAAATCATATCATGATCATCTATAAACAGTCAGTTCAGTGTTTCTCTTGATTATTTGATGCTATGGGCTTCTTCATTTCACTCTTCTTTATAATCACATTTGAAGTTATTTAGAACTGTAGAATATCATTTCACAAATATATTGGAAAGGTTACTTTTCGGAAGAAAATTTGATACTCCTATTCTTTCCCCCTCCACATTTTTCAAGTTTTCTAAAATCATCAAATTTCGCCAAAGTTAGTCACAATGGGTTTAGAATAGACTTGATCTGTCACTGAGTGACACTACAACACGACTGAGAAGTATTACTTGAACCCTGGGATGAAGGATTGGTTCCTTGGATGCTCACTTAGATCACAAGGTACAGCTGTGATCATGAACTTCGTGTGATTGTTGTCTACAGACAAATGACGAGCAGTTGTCTAATTCTGAGGCTGTAAATGTTCTACAAGTCACATAAGAGGAGTCTCACACACTCAACGCTATGCCACGTTAGTAAGACTGCCCGCAGGAGCAAGAGAAGATCGTTGACGATGCAACACTTGCGGGTGTCAGCAACAGAAATGTGGGGGGGGAAGAATAGAAGTACCGAAATTTTCCTAATTTCATGTGCATTCATTTTGATTTAGTTGTATCACTTACACAAATAGGCATAAATCCTTTTCATCTCTTTATCGACTCCTAGTGAGTACTGTTAAGTACATTCAACCTGTTTAGCATCGTAAATAGCAATTAGCAAGGCGAAATATAATCAAAATAAGGAATTTTGAATGTAGAATTTCTATTTATAGTGTTAAGAAGGAAGAGTTTGATCAAAGAAATGCCAAAATTAGAAAGTTCACTCTCCAAATATGCAGTAGCGTGAATTTCATGGAATTTGGGGTAACAGTAGCTGACATGCCACGCGATTACACAAAACATTTTGCAGACATTGAAGATCGCGATTTGAAAATTAAAATGTAACATCAGGAACGTGATATTCTAATTACCATTTCATAACCTAAGCATTTTCATATCTCCAATTCTTAATAAGTCCAAATATTCCTAGTTCTCATCGAAACTCGTGGATGTATATATCTAGTAGCCAATTGCAGCACCTTGAATGAAGGTATTTCCATTGGTTACTCAAAATAAATCCACGAATGTCGAGGAGACTTTGAAAATGCAGTTCTGCTTATTGAGACGCACTGAAAATAGGATGATACTTTTGGTGAGAAATGGCAAGTGAAAAAATATGTTCAGTTGCATTTTAAATTTCCTTTCGCGATCCTGCAATTATGTGCGAAACATTTTGTGGAATCTCGTGAAGTTTTCACGCAGTATGTCAACTGGTGAATGCCTTGGCAGTGAAGAAGGGGCCAAACTGCCAAGGCGGTATGGAGCCCTGCATGTATAAATCCATTCATAGAAAGCCGAGTTTTTGCTATTGAACAACAGCTACTTGTTGCTGGCAATTTCAGCAGCTCGCTTATGCGCCGATTCCAGGTGGTATGAAGACAACGTAATCAAGACAACATCTCATAGATTTTATGCCTTGCGATAACTGCGTCCCTTACTTCCAAACGATAATGTGGCAATCGTGTATTTGTGCTTGATGCGTTCCATAATAAAGTATTTTAATCCCCTATTTATTGGTTTATCTGTGTCAGATGTGAGGAAACTAGAACGTTTCCAAAAAAATATTTCATAAACATTTATGTGGTTTAAAACCTTTAAAACCTAGACTTTAATTCACGCGTTCATCATATTTTGAATGACTTGCTCTTGAATTTTTTCCTCCCGGTAAAGGTTTTCAATCCCGGGATGCCGGGATTCGTTAACATCTGTTTTTAGGCAGTTAGGCTGCATGAAGATGGAGTAACAAGGAAGCAACAATGAAGATAAACGTAGTCACTGTTGCAAATTGCAATATATTGTTACATTTTAAACGTTTTCCTTTTTCATTATCGATATTAGACCTACACTGTCAAGTATACATCAGACACAATAGTCTTAGAGTTACATGTAAGTGTGTATTACTTATTCATACATTTCATCATATACTAGAAATAAATTTAGCGTATGTTTGTGCAGTATGCTAAAAATTTACTTTCATTGATATTGATCAACAAATAAAACTAGAGTTGGTTTTCGCGAATTACCCCCTGAGGAAGAGCGAACGCTCGAAACGCGTAGGGGTTGTACATATCTTTTAATTATCTATTTTAATCTGGTCAATAAATTTCAAGGAGAGACGAAAGCTGTTTTTAGCATCAACTCAATTATGAAGAACCTCCTCTTGGCGGCCATCCTGTAAATAAAACTTCGTTTTCTAATTTTCGCATCTTTAAGCAGTACATTCATTGATATCAAAAAAATGAAACTGTGTTCAGGCAGTCGGGAGAAAGGAAGAGATATAAAAAATAAAGCATACAAGAGTGCTGATATTTAATGAATTTTTTGAAGCGATTGTTTTAGAAAAATATCGGCTTTTACCAGACGCCACAAAAGTCGAGGGACTTGCATTTTGATATGAAAATCACATATCAAGGTTTAATTCGACAACGTACTCGCATATTGCACTGTTACCAGTGGCGTCACGTGCTCCCAGACCATAGGCCTTCGTTCCATAGTGGATTCCCATATTTCTGCAGCAGACAGCATGAATTGCATAATATAATTAATATGACACTATCTCAATTTCAGTGAATTTTCGAACACTAGTACAATTGTTAGGCCTTTATCGATCCAACATAGGCCATCGGCATCGGATAGCTACAGGCCACGGTACCCATTGATTGAGGTCGGATCGTCGTCTGTGGCCAGTGAAATTGGCCATAGCGATATCGAAACGATTTCGGTTATTTGTCAGTGATCACGGCCGTTGCAATATCGAACCGATTTCGGTCATGTATTACTTGGTATTGCCTACATTTCTTATTTGCCTACATTTTTTTACATCAAAAAGAAAGTATAGTTATAATCAAAGTGTATTTGTATGAAAATATTGATGTCCACCACATAGTTAAAAGCAAAGACGATACAAAGAGACTAAACTCAGTTCAAAAATGGAAACTCCCATATCTTTGATCGATAGTTTAAATATCTATCGTAATTCACATATTGTTCGATATCTTGATTCGGTATACCTTTTCGTTATACCGGTATACCGGCACGGGAAGAAGTGATAATTAACCTGGACGTACATTCAAAATCTATGTGAAAGCTAATAATCAATATGTTTACTGTGAATGGACTTGTCAAAATTTAACTCGTTAAACACAACTAAGGAACGAGTCATCTCTTCCACCGTACTGCTCACCACAGACTGGAAGGAATATATATAGCAATTTATCCAACGAGTTCAGAGTACATCATTACTTCAGTACACAGAGATAAGCCGGACGAGTCAGCTCGTCCTCATTCAGAAAAAGTTAAAGTGGCTGCCAATTTTAAAGCATTGAGAGATATGAGAGTTTTCCGTCATTCTTGTTCATCGTCTTTGGTTAAAAGACGTGTTAAAATCACACATGCATGATATTAAGAAGGCATAGATGTGGTTTTCTGCTTTAGAAAACAAAGCGAAATATGTACGAAAAGTACACAACTAATACGTCATAAAATAAAATGATTCAGACAGAAAATGCTTCTGACTAGATAACAATGAACGATATAACAAACAAATCTGGTTTTCAACATGATATGACGTAGATGTGATACAGGCGACAATGCGAAACAAGTAAGGAAAGGCACATAACTAATAGTGCATTACCCCTATGTGCATTACTGTAAACGAGATACAATTCATCTTGACAGAAAATGCTTCTGAATCGATAACAATTACAGTTTCGATAATGATTAAGTCTCGGATAAAACTTCATAACACACCACACTGTAAATTGATTTTTGCTAATTTATTAGTTTTTTCTAAGTCGTGTTGAGTTTATGTAGCAAAAATAAATTAGGAACAGGTTCTGATGAAATGAGGTCGAATATCGAACACCAATGAAGACGACTAAGAACTGTTAAGACTAAGGTTGGGACTATTAAGACCTATTAGACCTAAACAGTGCCAACAACCCAGAAAATCGATGGAGAATTTGCTACAGAAAGACTTGAGTAGTACAGATACATAATCGAGCTGAGAATCTTTCGGAAGTAAAGATTTGGGCCTTGAGAGTATCAGCTTGTACAGAAACTTAATGCATAAACCCAACACGACTTAGGAATATATCATTAGTAAAAAATGCTGAATAATAAAAATATCATACTTGATATACTCAGCATCGGAGTAAAAGGGCGTCCATAAAGTCACAAAACAAAGAATTACTGATACTCTGCATCGGAGTAAAAGGGCGTCCATTAAGGCACAAAACAGAGAATCGCTGAAGTACTTGAAAACTTTCATAATGAGCACAGAGCACTTGAATATCCTATTGAAAATTCTATGAATCACTTAAATATCCTTCCTCTTCCTCCTCTCAGTCCGGCCACCACACCGGTCGGAATCTTGCGACAAATGGCGAGAAATTGTGGTATCCACGAGGGCCATATTGGCATCTTGAAACCGCATCACAACCGCTTCTACAATGAAAACCGAAAACTATTTGTTAATTTAATTCAGAAGTGCTTGCTAGTCTAGTTCACATGCATTCGGACTATGATGGGACTAAGATTCGGACTTTTTCATTAATACAGTACACGTACTTCAATAATTTTCTGATACTTTACACATCTTTTTATTACGGATGCAAGTATGTAAGTAAGTATGTAACATACAGGTCTGGCAGAAAATATGGCATCACTCAATTTTTACCGATTGATTAACTTTTTCTAAATGGGGTTGAGCTTCTGCAGCACCAAAAGTTATATAAATATAGCACCAAAAGTTACTATATAGTAACTTTCTAAAAGATAATATCCAGGGCTATCTCTTGAGGGTACTTGATTTGAATAAGTCGGCATATTCAGGTCAGCGGAGGTCAATGAGTATAAAAACATAATTTCCGGGAGAAACATAATACCGCGGAATATAGGAGGGTTGGCAAATATAAGTTTAGCGATTGAAATTAAAACCCAGAATTTTGGGTTCAATTGGTTTTTCTGTATTTTTGTAATTCAAATGACATCTATGTGCATGACATGACCTCATTCATTCTCTAAAACAATAAGGACGTCTTATTACGGGCTATTATGTCTACAAAAGTCTTATAATTTAGAATGAAAACTACAGAGAAAGGAAAATTTTACGATCAGTCGATCACCTCGCAGATGCTTGCCCATTTTCCTGAAGCAATTATGTACGACTTTATTTAACAGTATACAAGATGTCTGTTCGCACGAGCACTCACCCTCGACTAGCTTTTTCAGAACAAGCGCGAAACTTCTTTTTCCACCAGATCCCTTCAAATTGATCTTCTTTTGAAGATCGTTGTGGAGGAGATAGTTAATGCTTCTTTTGGTCATGGAGCGGACATCCAGCCCTCCATGAACAAAAATTGATCGAACCTGAGAGGGGAAAACGGATACTTGATTATGATGTATGATCAGCAAAGATAAAATGAGATCATTTTACATTATTTTGCGATAAAATTCGTAAAATGACATCATGTTATGCCAGTCTACATCATTTTAACATCATAACAGCAAAAATCAAATGTCTTAGCCGATCATAGGTTGTCAATCAGCAATATGTCCATATATTCAGCCCAACAAGAGTTAATAGATCTGCCCGATTTATGTATGTGCAAGTGTTATATGCTGAGAAAGTCTAGTTTCTGCTGGGATAATTGAATGAACATTTCTACGATATTAGTTCCTAAGGCTAAGCGCCCCTATGGGATGTCAAAAAGGGAAATATCAAAGGATATGACACAGTTGAACAGTGGCGGTCAACAGGCAAGATTGATTGATAGTAAATCTGAAGTGATGACACAAATAAATACCAGAATTTACATGAGATTTAGTTAGTAGGGAAACTAGTATTTATTTAAAAACCTAAACGAGGTATGAGATACCGATACACTGGATCGATGAGCATAAAATACAAATAAAGCAGTGTATAAGTATAATATCAATTCATGTAGTCACTGTACGTTTGATGTAAGTAAACAATTCCGCAAAAAATTTAGAGGTAACAGTATTTAAGATTAAAGAGTGTCAACGTAAAATTAATCCCACTGCAGAATACGACGGTATGTCACACATCTAAGGTTTTGAATAAATTCTTGTTTTCCCTACTAACTAGATCTGATGTAAATTTTGTGATTTTGTTTGTCATTCGCTTCAGATTTCCGATCAATCAATCAAAGAATATGTACGATTGTACGTACAATCATTAAATGTTTTATACTGTAATTCAACAGAAAATTGTATTTTCTTAGGCAAAAAAGTGTCGTTATTCGTAAGCCAATATGCCCCAATAGATAGAACAAGAACGAAGTCTTACCACATCATTCCGATAGGATTTATCTTCTATCTTTTTGACGAAGTTTTCGTATTCATCCACAGTTTTCAACTTCTCAATTTTAACGAAACTGCCACATTGAACACCTCTGCCAAATTCTACCATTGCATCGAGTCTACGTGAATGTTCCGCGTAATAGCGGTCCACTTTCGTATCAAGGCGGCAGAGTAAATGAATAATCTCTGAAAATTAAGGACGGCGATGTCATCCGTGGGTTCACATATATGAAAAATCACGAAACTGATAAATTAACGAATTTAGGGTTGTGACTTTCGGTACAACGCCTTCCGACGACTTCAAGCCTCTCCGCATAAACGCGACTACTCTCAATCACAAGTCTCGGGTGGCATTAGCACAACATCAACAGTTTCGTTGTAAAAAATATATTTCGTTACGGTTAGGTTGCATATAAAAGCAAAAATCAGCAACAATTATTTAGTCAGCTGATAAAAACAAGTCGAGTTTTTGGCTGCGAAACTAGAACCTGACTAAGATTTATTTGTGCATATTTCATTGATTTCATCATCAAATATCTTCAGCAAAATCAAGAAATTCATTGCGACAAAGTGATTGCGGACGCTGTATCCATCATATTCTAGTTGCACAAAAATCTTATCATGTTATCAGTGATTGTATAACTTACACTTGTGTCAGTTACAAATGTCAGACAATAATCGTTTTTTGATAAACATCAATTAAGGTTTAACTAGTTATAACTACATGTATATCATTAATTATTTCATTTCGGTAGCTAGAAACATACAATCATATGTATACAGAAACTTAGGGCTTCTGAAAATTTCTAAACTTTGCAAGAAAGAGATGGATAAGTGTAACAACAATATCTCTGGTTTCGGTCCTCATACTCACTGTCTTTTTTGCGAACGCTTGTATCTTCAACACTTCCTTCAATACCCGCATGAACAATTGATGTGCTATTGGATAGCGACAGTTTCCTCGTCGGAGAACTCGTAACCGGGAACGGTTGAGTAGACTCATTCGCTAACACCAAGGAACTAGTCCCTAAGATCGCCTGAGTCGATTGAGCAACGAAGGAATTTTCCGATGATTGGTCTTTCATGAGGTCTGAGGAATTTGACGTTGAGGCATGCCCGATCAACGGTACAATGGAAAGGCTCTGTGATTCAGAACTATTCACGAACATCGGAGGACCAGTTTTTACGCCTTCATGAGTCGATGGCACAACGGATGTTTTGTCTGATGATATCCGACTTGTAGCACTGGCTATTTTCGGCAAGTTGATAACTGTGTCATCTTCAATAATAATAGTGCTGTCTGACGATGTACTGACAGAAGAATTTTCTTGTGTCAAACCTGGTAACTAATTCCGTCTTACTTTGTATTTTTTCAATGCGCCACTTCTTTTCCGTCATCAGCGCGGCAAGGTAATCGCAAAAGTCATCTAGACCCTCATCATTATCAGACACATGGATGACCAACGCATCCTCTGGCTTCATGTTAAAGTCAATTTTCAGAATTACATTTTCCCCTTCGCAATAACTGTTGTACTGCTCAACACTCCATTTCAGACTGACAGCCTCTAACGTTTGATCGCTAACGAAAAAAACGATAGCGTAATTGCACTTGGAATATTCAAGAGCCTGAAATCAGAACGGCATGTAATGAATTCTCCAAAAAAGGAGTTACCAAAACATGAAAGTGGCTATTCGTCTGAACAATATTTTCATTTTCACGGACTCAGGTGAAGGTCAAAATTAAAAGCGCTAACTAACCAAGGCATGCGACAACATAAGAACACTGAGAACTAAGATACGTAAGGGAAAATTAAATACAAGTCTGATTCGTCACTATGGAATGCTATGCATTTCCCGGTTGGAGATTCATGAAATCTACAATTTCGCATAACAGAAAAATATCCAATACCCAACACAATGGATTCATAAGGAAAATCATACAACGATTTCACAAATTTCATCTTGAAACCAGAGAAAGTTTTGTTTACTTCGTCAATGTCATCGATTATACCCAAAAGTACAGATAAAATTAAAAGTACAGATTGATGAAAAAATCGTCATTTTCTGCACAATTCGCTAACTTCAAGTGATCAAACACCGTCACTAAATCTTATCATATCACACTCAAAATCGATGTGCATACTCCCGATAGAGTTACCTGCCAGGAACGAGGTCCGTTATGGTCATTTATTAGGATAACTGATGATTTCAACAACCCATTTTTGAGAAAAGTACAGATAGATGAAAAAATCGTCATTTTCTGCACAATTCGCTAACTTCAAGTGATCAAACACCGTCACTAAATCTTATCATATCACACTCAAAATCGATGTGCATACTCCTAATAGAATGACCTGCCAGGAATGTGGTCCGTTATGGTCATTTATTAGGATAACTGATGATTTCAACAACCCATTTTTGAGAAAAGTACAGATAGATGAAAAAATCGTCATTTTCTGCACAATTCGCTAACTTCAAGTGATCAAACACCGTCACTAAATCTTATCATATCACACTCAAAATCGATGTGCATACTCCTGATAGAATGACCTGCCAGGAATGTGGTCCGTTATGGTCATTTATTAGGATAACTGATGATTTCAACAACCCATTTTTGAGAAAAGTACAAATAGATGAAAAAATCGTCATTTTCTGCACAATTCGCTAACTTCAAGTGATCAAACACTGTCACTAAATCTTATCATATCACACTCAACATCGATGTGCATACTCCTGATAGAGTGACCGATAGAGGTCGACCGAGTGAATATGATCCCTTTTTTGTGTTAAGCAACATTTAGGAGTTTATACAAGGAACTACACAAAAATATGATTCCGTATACAATAAAAATGGTCGTCAAGTCAAAGAAAAGTTCACATTTGAAAAAGAAATCGAATTTCAAGCGTTTATGCTGCTCTTGCAAGAAGAATTTGCATTTGTTGTCGTAAATTTGTTCAATCTTTTAGCATGCAAGTAGGACTACATTTTGTTCGTACGGAACTTCTTTTATAATAGGCATAGTAGATCTTGGCTATATCTGATTTTGATATAGCCTACAGTAATATAGCGATTCATCATATTTCTGATGTGATGATAACAATCGGCATGTATGAGAACACACACAAAATGATAAACAATGGCACATACAAGTAATTTGTTCTTCAATGTATTTTCTTTTTTAAATATTGCTTTCATTTTATACACGGTACCGTATTCAACGGGTAGGCTATGACTACGTATTTATAAAGATTGAGGATAAGACTACGTACTTAAGTGTTCAAACAAAAAAATTTCTCATAGGCCTAGTTTCTTGTGGCTAGATATGGATCTACGGATAGGAGCAAGGGAGGCGGGGGGGGTAAATGGTTCGAGATTTAGTTTGTATTCAACATATTTTTTTCAGTGACCAATCAAATTTATTCTTTCACCATAATCACGCCTAGTTATCACTGATCTAGGTGATAACATGCAGGCTTCACTGCAATCAAATGTCGAAAAATCGAATCTTAGAAAAAAAATTCATAGCGAAAAATTCCATGTCTTGTGCCTTATAGATCATGTCTTGGTAATAGCAAGTTGGGGGTTTATTGTCAAGACATTGTCTTGGTAATAGCAATTTGAGGTTTTATTGTCAAGACATTGTCTTGGTAATAGCAAGTTGGGGGTTTACTGTCAAGACATTGTCTTGCTAATAGCCACTGCCTTATCGTAAATCAAAACGTACAATAGCGTATTAACGATAATACTGATAGCCCAACGATAATACCCGGATGACAAAGACCAACTGATAGTTAACCTTTAGAGATATTGTACACATTGTATATGTAGATAATTAATAATACGTCGGTAGATAAGTCAATCACACTAGAATCCATACTATGGCCGCCTCCACGCAAGTTAAAATGGTCCAAAACATTAAAAAAATTACAAAATTAAACAACAATAAATTATTTCGATGTTTGGAAGACTGGGTATTAACCATAGATAACCATGGACTATACATAAGTCATTGAACATGAATTCAGTAATATTTCGTTTTGTGATTGCAAACAGTGTGATGTTTTAGCATATTTCAGTTATCTGAATTAAAAATGACAGTCTTGTGAATCTCTTAACAGTGGAATAAAAACCGATAGTAATGTCCTATCATGATTGTGAATGTTGCTATCCTTTTGTATTCTATATTTCTTTACATCTGTAATAATGTCATTGATTGAAAGATGATAATTAAGCTATTGTTACGCATTCCATGCCAACATATTTAGCCCTCGCTTTAGAAGTACACAGTTTAGTCCATGGTTTATTCATAGACTTTATTCAAGTATTCGTAATGTATTTATACATTTTTACATGATATATCCATGATATTTTACAGAATATCCCATTTATAGTGTCAGGCATTAATATATCTCTGATTAATCATCATGGCCACATCAAACTTAACCAAGTATCCTAATGATTAAAAAATAGGAATATTCCATGATCAAAAATTATATTATATTTGTTTGAAATAATATTTTTTTCAAACTTTTCAGCGTCTTTAGCAACAGTGTCAACAAACGAAAAAGATCTATCGAATTACTCCATGTTTCTCTTAATTTCATGAATATCTATTCCTGTTTTCTCATGAAATTAATTGAGGCGCTGATCAACACTTTCCCTCATGATTTTTTGATTAATTTTATATATTTTCAATCATTTATAAGTAAGTCATGTTCAGCTATTTTGATGTGCATGTATTTGTATTTGCATTCGATTGCAGAAATTTTTTTTTCAATAAATTTCACATCTAAATGTTGAATTACGGTACACTTCTGATTATCTTTGCTTCTGATTTATCCAAAACCGATGATCACAGATAGTTTACTGTAATTCACATGTTCATTTGGTGAAAAAGTATGATACCTTTATTACCATTATGCTATTCTTTATTAGGTATAGCCTTCAAATTTCTCTTTCAACCGAAAGGCCTACTGTTCTAAAATGCGTAATTTCAAGTGGCTGCAAGACATAGCCATAATTTTAAGTTAATTTTGACGCTTTATTGCCATAATAATTATGCGAAGCACTTATTAAGGACAATCTAAGATATTTATGTCACTTTACGACCTTAACAGACTTGCTAAGCACTTTTAACAGGAAGCAGATTTTAAATTGACCATGATTTATAAAGCAGTTAAGCTCTTGAAGTTATCATGTCTGTACTATACATATATGGTTTTAACTAAATCAAATTATTGTTTTGGGATCATTGACAATAAGATTACCTGCTCAGAATAGCGCATTGACACCAGTGATATAGCATCGCCCGACACTGATGCTCTAGCAGTGACTGATATTTATTCAAATTCGGGCGCAAAAAGGTTAATGAAATTTTCATCGTTGGCCGATCTTTTCTTTGACATATATAGTTTCGGGATATATATAATACTACTTATTTTCAATTAATAAGTAGTATTTAAAGAAAGTGAAATATAAATATTTAAATGGAATGAATTTACTGGAAAGATAAAAAGCCAAAGCCGGAACGATATTGGCCCATGAACGGCCTTACCAACGGGAAGTACATGAACATTCAAGTCATGCTGGCATCCATACTACAGAATAAAATGAATTGATGTGAGAAATAGATACTGATATTTAAATGAAAGGTACACAGAAGTCCATAGACTACCCAATGTAGACTCTTCTGCATGTGAATTGTGATTCACTATGAGTCCTATGTGACAGCCTCTTTTTCTGAGCAGCCTCATAAGGATGCAATCCTAAGCTGATTGCTCGTCAACGCGATTCTTGTTTTCCCAAGATTTCAAACGTCAAATGACAATTAAATTGGATGCTGATTTCTCACATGACGCTTGATCGCCTTGGTGAAATTACCATAGAGAAAATTCACTCTTGAGGAAGCTCTCGCCAAAGCAAGACTAAGTTGTGTTTATTACAGTCTGTCAATCACTTACATGCTTCAAATTTAGGGCTGCTAAAATGTTTTTTGTGCTCCTCCTCATATTCCATCCCTTGAGAGTGGTTTAGTTTTATTTCAATGACATGAACTTAGTGTGCGATGGTTTGAGTTTTCTGCATAATCCATCGGACGACTGGCCGGTGTAGAAAATGACCACTGTTGAAATCGCCGCCATAAACATAATATCCACAATATACCCTGAATCACTATCTCTGACTGAATCACACATCAATTATGGAAACTTCATCGCTGTATCTTTCAGCAGCTTCTCACCTTCCGATCCGACATTCAGCCATTGGTGAACGCAGACACGACGATTCAACGCGTCATCATCTTCTCCAAAATTTGGCGAAGTCTTCGAATAGCGAAAATTTGCGCCTCTCTCTATCTGAATCAAAGAATTTATAAATAGATCTTTTCTTGCATTGCTGCAATATATTTGCTTCTTCGTTTCTTTCGGGAGAAGACGAGGCTAACTATCGAGCTAAGCGCACACGCTTCACATATCACACAAACACATGAATCTCTGTGATTTGCTGTGAACATCCCCAGCGCATTGTGTGATCGCTTGAAGATCCCTGCAGTTAACAGCTGAGCGCTGGCGCTCGGAGCGTATTTGAGAGTAGTGACTTGAAACTGTAAAGTGCATGTAAAGTTGTAAATGTAAGGATACTCTCAAAAAAAATAAAACTATCTGAACCTTTGTTTTATGAACGTATATAATTATTTTTGGGTATGCGGCGTAGGCCTCGCAGGCACGGAGACGACTCCACCGATTGTTACTCGTATATTGTATTATAATATAACCAGATCTACTTATTGTTGTAGTTTATGTCTGCATGTGAAAAAGAAAACTTTTAATTTAGTCATGGACATTTAGGCACATGTCTATCTGATATCATAAATTGTATTGTACAGCATATCGAAAAAGTACTCGTCTAAGAATTTAGAACAACGCCTAGTATTGTTCAGCCTATGCTATCGGCTAGCCTAAGCATGCTATCAGTAAATGCACCAAGCTTGCTAATCCTGGGATCAGAAAAAGTCGGGATTTTGAAAACTCTACTCCCTGTAGATTTCTGCTGCCTGCTAGACGTACTGTAAAGCACAACCGATCACAAAAGGAAATTTGACTCCCTTTACAAAAGGAAATTTGTGCATCGTTATTGTAAAGAACGATTTTCATTCTGATAAAATATACGCCTATTATTACTATTGCTAGATCTTCAGAAGAAGCTAATTAATGAGGCAAACAACAATTTTAGATTCTTGCCGCAAAGCGATGTGTTGCAAGTTGTTTTATCAAAATGCTTTTATATGTGAAGAGAAATTGTAATAACCGTGAAGATTTACGAACTGCACTGATAAGCTACCGGCATCTTCCTATTGTCAACGACTCCGGAAGCCGCCATCGTTATAGGTACCGTTGTCATGACTACGCTTGTCCACGACGTTCTATTTTTTTTCAATGTCATCGGCCGGTCATGTCCCTTAGTATTTGGCTATACAGGGTGTCCCACAAGTCTGGACACATAGGAGAAAATCGCATATTCCATTCATATTAATCATTTATTCAATGTTAAAGTAAATACTAGTGGACAAAATGCATGAAAGTCAAAGGATGTGTTCAAAATGTCCACCACCGTTCACAGCACACAATTCCAGTCGATATCTCCACTCCATCAAGACTCGCTGAATGATTTCTGGGGTAATCTGCTGACAGGCTTCCTGTATGCGCCACCGCAAATGATGAAGGTCTTGAATCTTTTCGGAATACACCATAGCTTTCAAGTGTCCCCAAAGGTAGAAGTCAAGCGGAGAAAGGTCTGGACTTCTTGGCGGCCATTCAACCGTTCCTCTTCGACCAATCCAATGCCCAGGAAATTGTTCATTCAAAAATTTACGAACAATGACCGAGTAATTGGCACGAGCACCATCGTGTTGAAACCAAGGAGGACCGTCGTCTGGTAGACTTGGTAGTGCTTCGTTGCGTAGTAGACTCAAATAATTTTCTCCCCGTACTGTGTCCTCAAAAAAGAATGGACCAACAACCTGATCTTTCCAGATACCACACCACACCATAAGACGCCTGGTTCCTTGATCTTTGGATCCATCAAACCAGTGAGGATTGCTTGATGACCGGTAGCGTGTGTTCTGTCTGTTAACCTCTCCAGAAACGTAAAAGTTGGCTTCATCAGTGAATAAAATTTCATATGGGAAGTTGTCATTTTCTTCACACATGTTCATCGCCCAGGAACAAAATTCAGTTCTTCTGTCTGGATCGTCTTCCAATAATTTTTGCATCAAATGCAATTTGTATGGATGCCAGCTATGGAGTTTCAGAATGCGATGGATGCTTGACTTTGAAATGTTGATTTCAGTGGACATACGGCGGATGGATCTTTTCGGACTTCTGCTAAATGCACCCAAGACTGCTGTACCGGTATCTTCATCATTGACTCGTCGGGGAGGGCCACACCGGGGTTTGTCATGCACACTGCCAGTCTCCTTGAATTTTCTCAAACGTTTTGCGACACAACTGAAGCTGATGGGCTCGCGTTCAGGATGGTTCTGATTGAACAAATCCGCTGCGTCTCTCGTGCTACGATTCCCAACCAACAAAATTACTTCAATGCGCTCTTCAATTGTCAATGGCATGCTCGCTGATAAGACGTGAAATGGAAATGCGATTGACTAGCCAACCTCTATATGACAACACCGAGTACTAGTCACATGTTCTGAACACAATGATAGATAGTTCATTTGCACAGCTATTTGTCGCTGATGACATTGAAGTTAAAGATGTTAATCAGAAGGATTTACGTACAAATGCATTGCACACATAGAAACTCATAATTTCCTATGTGTCCAGACTTGTGGGACACCTTGTAGAGTGACGGATTTCTGTGGAGCTAATTTTCTGTAAATGGATTTAGAAAGTCAACCCATTTACACTGATTGAGTGTTTAGTCAATTTAGTACCTAGTTTGTGAGACATGATTATCCCCTAATATCGGTGAAGTGTGCTGCTATGGTTTATTAAGTCATTGATATGAAATGATCATTTGTTCCATTTTGCTGAAAACAATAGTTATTCTGTTGTCCAAGCAAACATATGAACAGGAAAAAAATTGTATTATTGTCTAGCGTCACACGTGATTATTAGTATATCATCATGGCATTGTGTTTCACTTTCTTTTCTCCTGACTAGTTTATACGACGATTGAATCTTCCACACATCCTCACTATGAGCTGCCAGCGTTTTAACTTCATGTTTTTCACTAGCATTTTGTGTCCGACGCTTCTATTCCAAGTGGTACAAAGTAGGAATAGTGTTCCATCATTGTTGTCTTTATTCAATCGCAGAGTTCATTATTATCAAGATGCACCGGAAGGTTGGAGAATCATTGCCTCAGGCGATTTGCTGGAAGAATTAGACCATTTGGAGGAAAACTTTCTCCGTTTATTTGATCGCAGGTCTCTGCATTTACCAATCTGGCCGTTCGGACCTCAGAAAACGTTCACTGACATGATTGAAGAAATTCGATCCCAGAGAAGAATTATTCTCTCACCTTATTCGCATCATCCTATTGGACAATTTCATCTCATTCGAAGATTTGTTAACTTCTGGCTGAAATGGATGACTGGGAGACGAGTGGGATCATGCAATACTTGTCTGGTAGCTTTGAATCTGTATAAATATTCGAAGCAACGAGGCTTGGCAAATATATCAGTGAAAGAATATATCACAGCAGGACGTCTTCTTATTGATCTAGCCAGTCGTCGGGATGTTCTCGCAACAGATTGGAAAAAAGGAAAAATTTTAAATATGTCTTCCTCGCCTCTATCTTTGGAAGAAATGATGGACATATCTCTGATCGCATTGTGTGATAAAGCAGACTATGACCTAGTGCAACTTGCAAAATTATCGTACTGGCTCTTTGGAATGCCTCATAATTTTTCCAGTAAATCGTTGGAACTGTTATTGAAGAAAAAGAGTATCTTTAAGCTGATAATGGAGAACATTTGCGAATCTGAAGTGTTCGTGCGAACATCTTATAGAGCGGCAAATAATGACTTGAATATCAAAATGATGGTATACAATCTCATAATGAAGTACAAGTATAGAAGTAATAATGAGAATCAGTTATGTAATGCTGTTGGAAATGTTTATCAAACTGTTAACCTGACAAGACCTCTTAAGTGTTTTTTAAAAGCATATTTCGCAACTTCTTATTACAGTTTTCGCGCAGAAGAATTGACGACCACACCTCAAACCATTCTGTATATCCATAACTTTCTTCCAAAGAATTTAAGTAAAACGTTTATTCGGCATTTTAGAAAAACATTAATACCAGGCAGGATACATAACAAAAAAGGACGACTGAATTTCAGCCAAGAGATCCGGACTGCGTATCACTCAGGCGGGTACTATGCATCGAAGCCAATGTCTATCATGATGCGGAAACTAGAATTTCTGGAAGGATTTCAATTTCCATCGATAGAATCCAAGAAAGAGCAAGAATTCACGTTTTCAAACTGCGGCAGTTTTGGAAAATATGGAACACATTCTGACCGCGTCGGTGGCCGCAAATTTCCAAACAGACGATTGGTGTCATTGGTTGTTTATCTCACAGATGCTGTTTTAGGTGGAGGGACGATATTTCCTGAAATTGACGTTAAAGTTCAACCTTCAGCTGGTGCAGCTCTGTTCTGGTACAATTATGTCGACAACCAAGCAGTGGTAGCGACACAGCATGCCTCGTGTCCCATAGATATGGGAAATAAGTGGATCAACACCGAATGGGTGCTGGAAAACAATCAAGAGCATCTGTTAAAATGTAAAAGTAAAATGTGAGTTACACAGTATATAGTTGTAGGGCCTATTCTATTTGACAAAATATAGACAAAAAAAGCTTGAAGTTTTTTTTACTTCGTGGTGTTGTCGACCTGGGCTTATCAAAACTCAATTGCATTAGTACTAATTGGTTGCTGCCGTCAAAAAAAATTACAATTAATTGATTAAAAAGAATAGAAAGATGTCCTCAGACATTGACAAATTAAGCACGAAAATTCCTTAGCAGCCGTAGACACTGCGCTTCGAGCTACAAGGAATCGTCAGATCACCTCGGAATGGCCAAAACTAGCTTAAAATATCTTGAATGGCTGAACAAGCTGATAAACTGCACAACAGGCTGTTCTGCGTTTGTTTATCTTGACTTAGCCGTGCGGCTGATAATCATAAAGATTGCAGAGCGTCAGTCCGCCTGGGCATAGAATAGAAAGATGTCCACAAACTTGAACAAATTAAGCACGAAAATTATTTGGCAGTCGCAGACGCTGTTTTTCGCCCTAGCCCTCGCAGTGATTGATGCGATCGAACAATTGTAATGTATTGATTGATTGGATTGTGCTGTAATGCGGAGAGTGTTTAATTGAGTGATTCACTTGCAATGCCATCCCCACCGACAATCGTAGGAAAAACATTCTACCTCCAGTGATTTATTTAGATACTACTTACTAAACATATATTATTCACAAGCTGATCGCTTTCAGGATTTATTTAGTGCATAACATATTTAGTGTCTCTATCTTACAATATTTTCTTGATAACTTTTAAAACTCTATTTTATGTCTCTTTATAGACACCTGTATGTGATTATTCTTTCACTTTTTTCTATAATTGTTTATCACTTTGATTGTGATGCATGAACTTAAGTCTGCAATAAGATGTATCAATATTCACATCAAATAAAGAACATAAAAGTAAGTATTTCATGTAATGGGTCTACTCAAACCACTATCCAAATTGAAAATAAGCTGTTAAAACACTAGAAGACCGAAGCGCGTCAATTGACGCAAAGTCAGTTCATTTTTCATGTTTTTAAGTTACTCTGTGACATTTATCCAATGAAACTTCCTGACTTTTAATATTTTCCTTAGTTCTTACTATTCTAAAAGTAACAGCCCTCTCGGACATCTATTTGACATAGAAATCTCTTGACTTCCTAGAAAGCCTGAGTGCGTCAATTGACGCATTGTATTCCTAAAGTCGGATAACACAGTATCAAGTTTTCTTATAGCTATGCAAAGCGTTAAATTAAACTCCAAAGCAATCCTTTAGGCGTCATCAGTCAACTGAAAACACAATAGATTCAATAGATATCTAATGTCAGAGCGGCAACAAGCATCCGCATAGATATATTGAGAGCAATCTTCGTGTTTATGAATGAATTGCTTGCGGCAATATATAATTGTCCTCTATCTGTGTCAGGATTTTGAAAATGATCGATCAATAATAAAATGTTCATTTCAAGCACTTTAGCGTCATTTGACATACAAGGAAAACAAATGGCTAGACGAGCAAAACATTCCGCTTTGAGAGCTTTACAATTGCTGCAAGATCTCAATACAGACGATAGTGACAACGGAGACGATGAGAATGAAGCAATCCCAGCTGAAAACATTGCTGACCAACATGACGTCGATGAATCCTGCAGTAGTGACGATGACTCCATTGATGATATTCCGCCGTTATCTCAGCGAACACTCGGAACAGAAATCGATAGTGAAGGTGATACTGACAGGCCTACGTCCGCAGCCAGTCTTGTTGGAAAAGACGGCACTGTCTGGAACAAACTTGCTAATTCTCCTTCAAGCACAGGTCGACGTGATGCCCAAAATATTTTACGACGTCAACCAGGTCCAACGTCATATGCAACTTCACGTATTAGTGATCCCTTGTCGGCTTTCCGCTTATTGATCAATGAGCCGATGCTACGAAAAATTTGTAAATACACAACATCAGAAGGTCAGAGATTCAAATCCGATTGGAAAATTGACCCATCTGAATTAGACACTTTTTTGGACTTTGGATTGCTCGCGGCATTTTGGGATGCAAGAATCTTCCTCTTTGAGAATTTTGGTCCAAACAGTGGGGAAATGTATTGTTTACCGACCATATGAGCAGAGATCGGTTCATGGAGATCAAACGCTTTCTTCGCTTCGATGATAAGACTACGAGAAAATCAAGGACAGAGAACAACAAATTTTGCTTGATTTCTGATCTTTGGTATGATTTCATAGATAGATGCCAGATTTCTTTCTATCCATCTGAGTATCTAACTATTGATGAACAGCTTCTCCCATGCAAAGCCAGGTGTGGATTTCTTCAATACATGGCCAATAAGCCAGATAAATTTGGCATCAAATTTTGGTTTATGGTGGATCTTCAGACCAAATATCTATATAACGGTTTCCCATACTTAGGAAGAGACTCAACACGTGTTGACAGTATTTCTACTGATGTTGTGATGAAGTTACTAAAACCGGTAGAAGGAAATGGACACACCATTACAACTGATAACTTTTTCACTAGCCTTTCATTGGCTAAACAACTTGCAAGCAAACATACTTCGATTATCGGTACTGTCCGATCAAATCGACGAGAGCTGCCTCCATTGGTCCATGAAAAATCATCTTTGCATCATACCGATGTACTCAAGAATGCCGATTCGTCAGCAACATTGACTGTTTATCAGTGCAAAAAGAACAAAAAAGTTACTATACTAAGCACTCTTCATCATACAGTGACTATCCCTACTGCTGACAATCAGAAGTGCAAGCCTGAGACAGTTTTACTATACAACGCAACAAAATCGGGAGTCGATGTCAGATCAAATGTTGCGCCTGTATTCGGTGAAGCCAGCATGTCGAAGATGGCCAGTTCATGTGTTCTCAAATATTATGGATATCGCTTTAGTCAATTCTTGGGTATTGTACAAAGAGGTGACTAAGACCAACATGAGTCGACGCTCATATATTCAAGAAGTGGTAGAGCAACTTCTCAAAAGCAAGCAAGTCGAGGAAAAAACTCGAAAACGAGCAGTGGCCTTTGACAGAGAAATGTACGGCAAAGATTGACATGCTCATCTGGTGAATGTAACCGCAATCGTACCTTAGATCGGTGTCAGCTTTGTAACCGCCCAGTTTGCGGACGTTGTACAATTCGAATGTGCAATGAATGCAAGTAAGTAATCCGGATGTTCATATGATTCTCTATTAGTTCTGTTTGTGAAATATGAATCCATTTGCAATTCAAATTATTGATAATGACTTTTATTTTTTCAAATTGGGAAATAATGCTAAGTGTTACTTGCGAATTGGGAATTTTATGGTTTTTAATATTCTAACTCAGTAGTGTTTACACATTTCTAAACTAATTTGGAATAGATCCCTACCATATAGAAATCATTAAATACTTCATTACTTATTGCAAAAGTATCTTATATAGCCTACTTATATCATACTCGTAGTTTTGACCGATATTATGATTATGATTTTAGAAATGCGTCAATTGACGCACTTCAGGCTTTCTAGTAAGATTGAAATTTCAGGTCTTCTAGTGTTAAGCGACTTGCAAAACATGTAAGCCCATGTAGCATAATTCGTTAAATTGAAAACAGAGTGAAAAATTCAAAATCAATATCTATTCCTTTCAAGCGATGATGATAAACAATTGCAATTGATTGATTGCTGTCATCAAATAATTGCAATTAATTGTCTTCTTACTGCAATTAGAATTTCATTGCAATCAATTTTCGATGACTCGCGATGTCGTCCAACCCCTTGACAATCACCCGCTTCCAACGACGAATGAGCTCTGCGAGTTTGACATGTATGTATGTGCATGAGAAGAGAGCAAATTGAATGTGATACTATTTATTTCTATTACAGAATTTACAAACGATAAAAAGCACATACCGGTACCGTAAAACCTCTATTTGAACGGCATGCCGCTCTATTTTTCAAACCTTTCCCCGCACTGCCGTTTAATTAGAGGTGCCGTTCAATTAGAGAGTGCCGTTCTATTTTTCGACTAGCTGATCAGAATTTAGAGATGAAATTTTCAGTAATTTTTATCTTAAATCTGTAAATTTTATAGATGAAAAGCGAAAACATGAAACATAAGAACTCTGCATATATACGATGCAACTCCATTGAATGGGACTTCCCGCAGCCTCTAAAAGTAGCTCCATAGTATTCCACAAACTATTTTCCTGTTTTGCACGTTTTGCAGAAGATTATTTCAGTCATGTAATTGATGTAGGAGATGAATTCATCAAAGTGTCGCTAAATTAGAGGTGACGTTCAATTAGAGGGTGCATTCAATTTTTCAACTCCTCCTCTAGACTGCCGTTATATTAGAGGTGCCGTTCAAATAGAGGTTTTACGGTAACCATTGAAAGTCAGTATTTATGGATTTCTGTATGCAAATCGATAGTTTTTGAGTTCCTCACCAACTTCGGTTAATCTGATTCACACTTTGTCGGGAAGCATTAGAGCTTGTTGATGGACTTGGTCCGTCTATAGATGTTTTGATAACGGTTGTCGCGATTTGTTTTCATATTCCTCAATTTTATCTGCAGTGCTGGTCAACTTATTAGATGCGCTCCTGAAAAAGCAGTATCTGTGATTTAAATCAATTTTTTCTTCAAAAACAAGAAACTTTTTACTTGTTCCAATCAAAATTGCAAATTATTTGAAACCTGACAGGTTTTCCACCGAACGCTATAGCAATAATTAGAACATCTTGAAAGTTGCTCGCAGTTTCAGCCTTGCAGTTGCTGAAAGGCCTCGCAATAAAAATCGAGAAATCTAGTGAGATCAACTAGTTTTTTGGGCTTCCTTCACAAGATGAATTAGAACATCTGCTCTCAGCGATTGCTACCTTGTGTTCCAGCGGCATGGCTTCAACTGCTGATATGCACATGTCCTTAGTTCTGGAATAACGAAACCAAGTCTTTGCAAGGTTCTTGATCACGTCTTTCCTATTTGTTAGAGGAGCATCAATCATATACTTCATATCTCCACAGATGTCCAAATGGGGTTCGAGATCGAGCATGCTGTCGGGCCAGTTGGCAATGTTGATCTCTTGATCCTGTTGGCTTTCTGAATAACTTTGTCATCCATCATTTTTTTAAAAAATTAAAGAAACTTGACATTTTGCCATTATCCTTTGGAGAAATTTCCGCACGTCTGTGTGGATTTCCAGTCGTCTTTTCACTACTTTTTGGGGTCTGCCTTGATTTCTTTAGGGCGGTTCAGTATTAGGGGTCACCATTATTCAATTGCCTATGTTCGCACAGTTGTTGTCGATACACTATAATCCCCGCTGCAGATTTCGTGTATGTTGCAGGGATGCGAAGTCCTATCATTTTGATAGGACTCCGACTGCGGGTGGCAAGTGTATAAAGCCTAGTTTTTTGAAAAATTAGCTGCTAACCTACATCATAGATCATTATAGGCTTACTTGAACCTATCTTTAGTGATCATTGATGCATCATTTATCAATCTTTTTCGAAGAAAGATGATCAAATGTCGCTGTCAGTTGAATGCATGCTCCTCCCATCTTCTTAATGTGTGCTTCACATGGTTTTTCTCCAGTCTCTACCAGGCAGGAAAATCCCCATCCTTCTCCAAAATATATGAGTACACTTTCGGTTTTAATATGCGCTTTAGAGGAACCATCACACACGATTAACGTGGGGTTAAGAGGTAATAATGTTCTCAAACAAACTAGTATTTCCACTTTTGTTGCTGATGTGACCTTTGGCGCGTAGGTGTGATCGAGGCTAGAAAGGCTTGTCTTCTCTAATCACTGAGTGAAAAGACAATCCCTTTTTCACTATTACGAATCATTCCCTCAACTATTACAAGATTTGCACGCAGAAAGTTGACATCAAGACAGTGACAGCTATGCATGAGGATAATTAATTTGTTTGTATCATATATCGGGTCAACTTATAGGGCGGAGTCCAGAGTCCTATTATTTGATAAGACTCCGACTCCAGCAAAAATGATGGGGCTCCGGGACTCCGACTGCGACTCCGCATCCCTGGTATGTTGTGAAGATGTTTTTCTTCGATAATTCTCTATCCATCAAATCAATAATTATGATGTCTTTCATATAGTATATTTTGTTTCAAACCTTTATTTCTTTCTTGAAAAGTACCATAAAAAGTCAGTAAGTCAGATGCCAGATCGGGCTTTGATTAACACATTATGCATTTTCGCAACGCAATCTGATAATCTGAATAAGTTATATTCATAACTTCATTAGAAAAACAACTGACTCTCAGAAGGTATCTCACGCATGCGTCAAGACGCCACATCATTGAAAAATCAGATGGAAATCTCAAACTTATCCTTTTTTTGATCGAAAAAGGTTATTAAGAGTCACTAAAATTTTTCTCTCAAAATGTTCATGAAAAAATATGTAAGTTCGACATAATTAGCCTAATTGCGTGAAAAATTTGTACTAGCTTTGAAGAATATTTCTTTATATCTTACAGCAAACACATGTAATGTTGAGGCTTTTATATAATGCTTGACGAGCTAGGTCCCAAATGATTCGCTACTTGTGAATATAACGGCAGCACAATTATCTAGTCATACACCTCAACACTGCTTTCGGACGCGAACACTTACAGGCCAAGATGACTGACGAGAAATAACGATCAGTAAAATGTAAGTTGTCTTGCATTGACAATTAAACGAGGAGTCTAGAGAGCTATTGACGAGAGCAAAAGAGAGAGAGAAGAGCACGATATAGAAGTTCGTTGCCAGTGAGGTCGAAGCCGCTAAGTACGAGAAGGGCACTCATTAAGTTAGAGAGCAGGTGAACAGCAATTCACGCGCAAGGCGGATTCTTGACCTCGCCTGAGTCACTAACGCCCTCAATTTCCAACACGCACTTGATTGAGTAGATGATACTCGATCGAAGCAGGTGGCAGTTGTTGTATCGTGGTTGTTGTTGTTGTTCTGTCCGTCGGTCATATTTTGCCACTCACCAATGTGCATTACATAACCTTTTACAACTTCTCCTTTTCGGGTATATCCTTCTTCGGCTGATGTCCTTTTGACCATTGGCTTCTCCGCGAGTTTTACCCGTGGAAGATCAATTGCATTGATTTCTGGCCCTGGGAACGATCAGTCGTCAGTGTTCTCCCAAGCCGCTGTTTGAATCATTGGTCAGCAACAAAGCGGCTGGCTTCTCCGATATTTCTGAGAGAGCGAGCGGAAAAGAGAGATTCGCCGCTGTCCTTCCCAAATGTCCACTACACGCACAGGCGATATTTGATGTCGCAAGAATGTCGTTGACGCGCTGAAGTAGTTACGGGATGAAACCAATAGCAAATTATCAGCTAAGAGGATGTAATATTCCCAATGATGAGAGGGAGAGAGATATGCGAATTTTAGACGTTAATTAGGATTTAGTGATGAAAAAATATTCACATGTAATTCTATTTAACTTATGTTTAGACGGTGGAGATCTACTCAGTCAGTGTGTTCTATAAGTCACGTGGTTACGATCTGCAACGAAGAAAAGGTTATTTAAATACTACGTATAAACAATTAAACAATAGGTATTGTTAGTTAAATATCTTTAAGAAATAAGAGCTACCATTATAACCTAATGTTCGGTTAAGCAATGGATTGCTACTAAAAATTTTTATAGATTCAACAATGCTAATCTCAAAGTCCGAGTTTCCACGGTAAATGATTTTAAAGCAATCATTATAGTTACGAAAACAATGGTTACATTGTTCTATGTGTTTTGCCATGGCACTATTGCCACTTAAGTGTTCAAGTTTACGTTGATGCAGACGTCTTTTGGTTTTGCCAATATATTGGCAATCAGGATCAACCTGACATTGAAAGCAATAGACAAGACGCGATTGCATGTCTGGACCTAACTTACTTTTAAGGGAGAAATATCTTCCAGTTTTGAACGAGGTCATAACAACCTTGCATTCCAAGTTAAGTTTTCGAAATATTTTTACTAACTTATTACTAAATTTCTGTGATGCATAACCCACGAAGGGGATTTTGATTATTTTGTTGAAGTCATTATCAATTGTAACGCGTGAAGAATTTACGACCTATAAATTTGTTGATTGTTGATTGAATTAATTGCAATGGATAGCCATTTCTACTTAAGATATTGGTAATTTTACTACATTCATTATGGAATAGATTCCAATTGGTGGATACATTGTAAGCACGATGAAGCATGCCTAATACTAGTGTGTTTTTCCAATTGCGAGGACATAAAGCATTGAAATTCAGTAAAAGACCTGTAAAGGTAGGTTTACGATAAATCTCAGTAAGTATATTGTCCTCATCAATTTTCAGAAGGACATCCAGAAACGGTAATTCTTTATTGCCCACTTCTGATGTAAAGTGCAAGTTACTGTGTTGAATGTTTAGAAAATCATGGAATACATCTATGTGTTGTTCATTGTTAAATACAGCTATGATATCATCCACATAACGACGATGCACAACAGGAGAGACAGGTAAGTCCTGCCATTTATGTTCTAGATTAGCTAAGAAGACGTTAGCAAGGGTTGGACCCAATGGGCTACCCATACTTACACCATCCACCTGTTGGTATACAGTATCATTCATAAGAAAGCAACCAGACGTGGCAAATTTTAATAATTCTAATTCTATTTAACTTAATCGCTAGTCAGTGGTTGAACACAGTAATTAAACAACTAATTTGAGGAGAAATAGAAAAGATAATTCCCAATATATTGCACATACATGTATATACCACTCAACAATTTCATTTTTTGGTTTGAAGAAAAATGCACAATTTTTGCACATATTTCATCGTCATTGAAACTAACTTTCATTTGTCCTTGGGAACCACAAGTGGATGATGTGAATTCTAATCAGCACTAGTGCAACCTGGATGCTCCATTTACTAAAGTTAACATAAATTTGATTCTGATATTGCTCTTCCGCCCTTATATCATAATAGCACCATTTCTTTAACAGGTGCGTCTAGCAATTTGGCAAAAACTATGTTTCAACAAGGTTTCAGTTTTCTGAATCATTTTAAAGCGAAAGTACACATTAGGTATTAGAAAGACTGGCAGGAATTCGTGTGAATGCTAACATCATTTACTGGTGTAGTCAGTGACTCCATCCTCCAAGATCCCTTAACTCTGAGATTGGAGATTCGAACTCCTGATGCAAGAACACTGACACATTCCAATAAATCATTAAATCAGGTTGAGAAGTCAACGTCTACACTTTCTCGTGATCAAATATTTCATATAATGGCTGACAGGCATTTGATAGTGGAAAATTACAGCAATTCTTGCCATGAAAAAAATTCTTCTGACACAATTTTGGTTTTCAGAATGTGATTTCTGCACTGGTCTTATTCTCGGCAGTCACAACTATGGCGATGCTTATTCACTGATTAAAACTCACAAGCATCAAAGTTGGCTAAACAAGCAGGTCCATTCACTTTCAAGATGGACGACGGATTTTGCATGAACACGCCAAACATAGTTCGCACAGCTCGAGTCGATAACTGATGATGACTATGATATGACACTTGTTCCCAGTCCAATGACAGTAAATGAACGGTCCGATGAAAGCAAAGATTTTCCGCTGAAATACCAAATACTGTGCCAGAATCTCAGCATCCACGCCCTTCGAATAGGCATCGACGTCGACCATCATACCTTAGAGATTTCGTTGCCAAGTAATCGATGAGGCATTTTCCTGAAGGATCAATCGCCTTGTTTCATTTTTATGTTTTTTTGTGGTGCCGATCGTACTTCTACCGGCGGAAGAGTCCCACAAAGCGAACCACCGGTGTGAGTAGAAGAGTACGATGGTGGTTTGTGTACATAGATGTGTTTAAAAAATTCATAGTCAATGTGTACCGGTACCCTTTCTGAAAAAAAGGCATAATGTAATATCCGAATTTATGCCCCTGTTAAAATTTACTACGATTTTGAATGCTTGAGTACCAGCTGTAGTTACTTAAGAGAAGTTTTGAAATTCACAATTTTTGTTTTTTACGCTCAGGTGCCTTGTACGGTGTACGGCTGTAACTGATTACTTAACTTACTTGAATATAACTTGAATTCATATCTTTACTTGGCTGGATTTTACTTAGTGGGATGGCTTTCATGATCATTTCGAGTTACTTTTACAATTAACTCTACGACATACTGTGGTACTACAAAACCAGCCACTACATCACCTCTTCATTCATGGCTGCTGTTGTCAATACCAGACAATAGCCACAACCGTTTGAAAATGAATTTTGTTCTCAATTATCATACACTGCTTGAGAAATCTTGTTCATTGATCGTCTTTTAGACAGTGTCTCAAGCATTTTCTAGGCAGCTACTATAATCACGGCTGAGCCGTTGACGGCGATTGTCTCATAACTAAGAAAAAAGATGGGAATTGGATATCAATTTTACTGACTAGTACATTTTTCCTTCTCTACAGAATATAACGTTAGTTAAAATATTTTTAATGAACTTTCACCTTTAATGAAAAAAATTTTGACCTTGAAACCTGGCTATATGTTAAACAGAATAGAGATCTCTTCTGTCTGTTCTGTTATTTGTGTGATATCTGTTCATTTCAGAATAGATATTTTTTATTACCATTCCACAGCGGTAGGTATTTGATTGATCAAATACCTATATTGTATTGATCAATAATAAAGCACTTTGAAGTACATATTTCGTATTATTTGGCAAACTATTGGAACAGCGTAAAAATTTATTATAAGCTATCACCGGCACAATAGAATCAATAATGGCAAAGTTGCATAGTACAAAAATGCATGATGTAGTCCGCTGGTATGATGGAACGGGAGACATTGTAGTTTGGTTGGATAAAGTAAAGCTGATTGCCGAATTGCAAAAAGTAAAAGATTCAAGTGCGGTTATTCCACTATTTTTAGAAGGTCAAGCTTTTTCAATTTACCAACATATGACAGATGAAGATAAGAAAGATATTGTTAAAATTGAAAGTACTCTCAAAGATGCGTTTTCTCTCAATCCAATTTCCGCTTTTGATGAATTTAAGAAGAGAGAATGGGAAGAGGGTGAGGGTGTCGACGGATATTTAGCAGACTTGTGTAAATTAGCACAATTAGCTTATATTGAAAGTGAACAGTTGCTAAAATGTGCCATTATTAGAGGACGGCCGTTGGATGTATCAGGACAGTTAAGGAGCTCGGCTGAGATTCTGAAGACCGATTTGCCTGTCATTTTGCAACAAGCCAGGGTACTGATGTCCAACCGAGTTAAACTCACTGGCTGTATCGGTATACGAAATTTTAAGAGTGATCAGACACAATCGGTTTCTATGGGTTTTTGGAAAAATTATCAAAAACTTGAATGTCGCAAGTGTCAAGGGAATCATTTAATTCGAGACTGCCCACAAATTGAATGCTATAAATGCCACCAAAAGGGACATATGGCAAATCGCTGTTTAAATGGAAGTGGGAAACCATCTGCGCCGCCGGGTTTCCCAACAACTCAGGAATAGAGGCGCTTCCACGGATAGATGTTGAGATAGATGGCAGGCTCGTAGTGGCGGTGGTCGATTCTGGTTGTTCACAGACCATTATAGTGGAGAGCATGACTGACCATTATTATTGTTTAGAAGGAGTAGTCGTGACTATAGATGGTAGTGATGTCGCAGTATTGGGCCCGAAGTGTATGGAAATAACTGCTATCGGTAAGCACATGAATTTGAATTGTGTCGTGGTAAAGAAAATGCTCTGTGGAATATGGGTTATTTTGGGAATGGACTTCATCCGGGGAGTTAGTGGCCTGTTTATTAGTGAAACTGGACAAGTAGAAATGCCATCCGAGAGACTCATTGAATTACTGACGAGTATGTTAAAGAGAAAATGCCTGTTGACGACGATGGATGTAGTAGGTCAAGAATCAAAAGATGAAATCAAAAACGTAAAAGAGGATTTTTGTGAAGATCAATATCTTGAGCGTAGACGATGAGGACTTTCATGCGACATTTGATGGAGTGAAGTGGTCAGTAAGATGGAAATGGATTCAAGGTGACCCGCCTTTTGCAGATTTGAAAAAAATGTCCTCATTACAATGTCAGGGGTGGGCCGCCACATTTGGATCTGTGACAAATTTTGTCACATTTTGATATTCAAGATTTGTCACATTTTGTCACACATCGATGAGCGCTAATGTCACATTTTGTCACATGCCCATTGACATAAATGTCACATTTCGTGACATGCTGATGGAAACATACGTGCAAATTTTGACCCATGATGTGCAGGAAATTAGCAGCTTTCGAAATTGCCTTTTTTTGCTGATCTATTGCTGCTCTATTGAAGCGGCTTTATAATGGGACAAGATCGAGAAACCTTTAATTTATTATTACTACTTCTTGTCATTTAAGGAGTTTCATAGAAATGGCCATTGAAGATATGTAAGTTGCCCCGAGATTTGTGGCAACAGCGAAACAAACCATGGGTAAGACCGTGACACCTTTATTTTTGTTTTAAGTGAAAAATTACAATCAAACGTTGCAGTCTTATTGCAATTATGATTAATTTTACTGTCTTAAATGCATTTTGATGGAAACAATAAGCACACATTCGAAATAAATTCAACAAAATGAATTCACAGACAATGTAAATTCGCACAAAAAAGATCAGTTTTACTCGCAATTCTGATTTTAGTGAAGAAATATCACTGAGTTTTGTTACAATTGCTATTTTTCTTTGGATTGTGTGCATTATCGGAACTACAACTTCGCAAGGACTCCTGCGATCTGGAAATGACAATCGAAAAACGCATGACCACATGGAATGAATGTTGCAATTGGGCCATCAAGCTCAAAGTCAACTTTAAACAAGCGAACTAGTAGCATCACGATTTACCTGGCGGAAATGCAAGTCGCCAATGGGAGCACGGAGAAACAAATCTTACATATTCCTAGTACAAATCAAAATCAAAGAATAGCGTTGTCGCTATTTCACAGACGAAGTTGATGCTCCTCTGTGACTTTGAAACTCATTATACCATGTCATACTACCGGAAAAGCATTACTTATGTCAAATTATTTTCTGGTTATGTGAATTTGTCACATTTCGTCACACCAACAATGAAAAACACACAGTATGTCACATTATATTTTGAGATGAAAAAATGTCACATTTTGTCACATAGGACCACCCCTGCAATGTGTCGAGAGACCGTCAAGAGGCCTTCGATAATGAAGTCAATGAGTGGATCAGATTAGGGTGGTTGCGTTATAAAGTATATTCTTGAACGCGGCTTGGTTTCGGGTTATTCTCGGCCCCCGTATTATGAGTGCAATTGTCAACAAGGTTCTGTCACTTGAGGAGGATATTCATAATGGCACTGATTCCTATATCGATGATATAACAGTTAATGAGAGCATCGTGAAAGCAGATAGTGGAGCACCTTATCACGTACGGATTGAAGTCAAAACCAGCAGTAGCATTGAATGGAGCAAGAATCCTGGGTTTAAACGTTGCCAAGAAGAACGGATATGCTTGGACTCGTGGGAATAAAGTACCAGAAGTGCTATTCCCAATGACGAAAAGGCAGGTGTTTGCCGTGTGCGGACAATTGGTGGGCCATTTTCCTGTCGCGGGTTGGTTGAGAGTGAGTTGTGGAATTCTTAAAAGATTGTGCAGCGAAGGGGAATGGGACGAACCGATTTCAGAAGAAGTGGAGCATCTGATTGATGTAATTGGAAGAGTGCGAAGAGATGATCCTGTTCAAGGTATATGGGCTGTCTCAGATTGTAAAAGTGCTGTTGTTTGGTGTGATGCAAGTAACTTGGCGTTGGGGTAGTACTGGAGATTGATGGAGCCATAGGTAGTAGAAGATGCGTCTTGGTTGAGAAAGAAGAACGACGTCCAATATATTAATGTTTCGGAATTGGATGCAATATAATAATAATAATAATTCCTTATTCAGGCCATACAATGGCGGTATTAGACAAAATAACTGAAAAATCTCATGACATTGTAGAAAATTTCTCAATCGGTCGTTTTTTTCTAATCTCAAAAAATTCTGATAGAGGATGTAAGTCAACGTTGCAGGAAATCTTCTTGATGAGGTTGACACAGGTCCTGTTGATATTGTCACGTAGAGATGGCTGATTCTCGACGTTCGCCCATCTCCTGGCAACACGGTGAGGTGGTCCAATTTAACAAAATGCCTCTGCTTGATATCACACATCACAGGTCAGCAGCATGTTATATGGCACAACACTAAAGTCCTATACGCCTGCCAAATCAAGGAAGGGATATTACCATTCAATTTCAATTTTTTTGCCGGAGAGAGACTACGACAATACTTGCTATATAAGGCTGAAAATTGCCTGTCCCAATTGAGGTTGGCAGAAAAAATGACGCCAAGAATTTTAACATGATCGACCTGATCAAGAGGACAGTTATTAATAGAAATATTCATATGATGAATTACAGAGGATCGAGTAATGAACATGCATTTGGTTTAGGAGACATTAATGGTGAGTTTCTTCTGATTGGCCCATACAGAAAGAGCGTCACCAGTGCTTTGCAAATTATGCTTGTTGTTGTTGTAACCGAAGTGGAGAAGGGTAATATCATCAGCATACATGATGACTTTGGTGTTGCAAAAATCAGGAAAATCATCAATAAGACTTACAAATAATAAAGGACCCAAGATAGATCCCTGCGGCACGCCACTAGGGATGGTTTTCCAGTCAGCTGAAAACTCGCCCGAAAAAACACGTTGAAAACAATTAATCAGAAAACTGTGAATAAGCTTAACCGTTGAGGAATTACATAGAAATCTATTGATCAAAGTGTTCAGAAGAGTACAATGGCTAACAGAATCGAACGCCTTTTCAAAATCGATGGCTAATAAGAAACAGTTGTTAGATGGATTCTCAGTAATGTGTTTAAGAATTCCAAGACGAATAGTTAAGGCGTTGGTACATCCTCCAAACTGGTTGGAAATAAATCCAAATTGACGAGAGTTAAGCTGAGTGGTAAGTGAGGGGATCAAAAGGAAATCTCTGATAATTTTCTAAAGAATCTTGCTACCGAAGGGCAATTATCAAGGGTGCAAACATTGCCATAAAATGGAACTGCAAAATTGCTAAGATTGTCACTGATTCGCAAAAAGTGTACAACTGGGTGCGAAAAGTTATAAAGAAAGAAAGCAAAGTGCGGACAAATGGTTTGTCTGAGGTTCTCGTAAAAAGAAGACTGGATATAATCCAAGAGTTAAATACTGAACATTTTTCCAAGTTTGAGATTGTATTGGTAGAGTCAAAGCGGAACAAGGCGGACGTCTTGACAAGAGTGAAGCGAAATTGGTTGCCAGTAATCAAGTCCATCACTGAACCACAGCAAGTTTGTTGTTTGGTCATGAACACTGAAATTGTATCAGAAGTGCATGAGAAGGGTCATCTCGGAGTAGATAAAACCTTAGCCTTGGTGAAGACAGTAGAACCGAGTGTCACCAAAGATGAAGTGCAGGAAGTAATCAAAAATTGTATGAAATGTTTGTCAATTGACCCAAGTCCAGTACAATGGCAGCATGGAGTGTTAGAAGTGGAGGATAATTGGAGTCGACTGACGAGTGATGTCACCCATTATGATGGTAAAAGGTATCTCACTCTCATTGACTGTGGTCCAAGTCGAAATGCATCTCAGACGAAACGCTAAGTCGTGTGTCCAAAGAAACGGAATCAATTTTTAGAGAGTTTGGACCACCTATGGAACTGCTGCTTGATAACAGTCTAACTTTCCGAGGAAAAGAGTTCACGGAAACCATACAACGATGGGGAGTTCAAATACAATATAGGTGTGCCCATAGGCCAGCTGGAAATTGAATCATTGAACGATGCTACAGAACAATAAAGAGAATAGCAAGCCACAGTAACAATGACCCGCTGACAATTGTATTTTAATGGAATGCTAGTAATATGACAAGCACCAGCAAAGAAATTTTTAGACAATATTGGAATGCATCAAGGATTTTTCAAAAAGCTGAAATCACAGATCAACCGACGAATATTCAAAATGTGAAGCCTCACATTAGTCTATGTGAAGCCTCCCAACGCAAAGTGCACCACGCAATGGTTAAAGGACAAAGTTACCAAAATAAATACCGCTGCTAATATTGACATTGATGGAGTTCCGCGACACATTTCGGACATTCGTACACTAGAATCAAAGAATAAGGATGACATGATTATCGATAGCAGATGTCTCTTGAACGAAGACAGTGTGAGTACAACTATATGTAGAAAGCCCAATTTATTTTCAAGAGAAGAACTAGACGAAGATGGTGATTACGAAAGTCATGAGGAATCTGATGATGAATCTGTCCAGTCTTGCGATATAACCGTTGGAAAACAACCAAAAAGAAGGTTAATTTTGCCATCCAAATTCAATGTTTTGAATTGAATTGCCGATAGTCTGTAACTGCTTTGTGAACTTGCATTCAGGGGGGGGATGTAGCAATTTTACTGACTAGTACATTTTTCCTTCTCTACAGAATATAACGTTCGTTAAAATATTTTGTGAATATTTTTAATGAACTTTCACATTTAATGAAAAAATTTTTGACCTTGAAACCTGGCAATACGTTAAACAGAATAGAGATCTCGTCTGTCTGTTATGTTATTTGTGTGATATCTGTTCATGTCAGAATAGACATTTTTTATTACCATTCCACAGCGGTAGATATTTGAGAAGTTGTGGTACAGTTTAGAGTATTTAAAATTTGAATTGTCATGTTTGCTCCTAATGACCCCATAGCAATAGTTTCATTACTTGTTTTGACGATTTTGTAAGCTGGTTGGTGGGGACACAGGAGTTGCTATAAGTGTGTCGATTTCATGCTAATTAATCGGTAATTGATCAATAATGAAGCACTTTGAAGTACATATTTCGTATTATTTGGCAAACTTGGAACAGCGTAAAAATTATTACAAATTGCCTACATCAAACTGAAAACAGAAGTACAGGTCCGCCATTGTCAGCACATGTGCTGTCAGATTGAGAATTTTGAAATTGTTTACAAGTAGAAAACAGGTTAGCTTCGCTAACGAAATCACAAAATTCCCAAAAAAAACTCGATATCGATCGACGCAAGATCAAACAAGGAAACTAGGCGTTTCAATGCAAGCAGCAAATTGACACATTATGACATATTTCTTCTCACAGTCAGCAGACGCGACAGGCAAAAATTGCATCGGCTCTGCTGTGGCAACAGCAACTGTCGCCCTAACAACCTGCAAAGCTGAGTTATTAAACATGCTTTCAAGCAGGCAATGATTTTTCAACAACTCGAAGTGTGCAACGTTATGCTGATGGAACGGGTCAGGGTGAAACACAATCATTGCGCCGATCGAAGACAAAAAACTTCACCAAGACGCGAGAATTGGCATTGAACGGCAGCGATTGGTTGATACCCTGACCCTTCGCTTAATTCAGATCAACCGCTAAAAAGTTTGGTAAATTTTGGAAAAAATACCACAGAGCTTGAGTTAGCATAAAGGTGAACAATCCGTGTAAAAGAAAGATCTGAGATTTGGATGCACTTTTTAAGTCTCGAGTCAGAATTTAAAATGCTGATGAATGCTGGTGCTAAGATAACTTTACCAAATAGTAAATCAAAACAAATCAGTTTCCGACCATTGTTACCAAAGAATTGTGCGACTTCATCCATGGACAATTTGAGAGGATCTGTCAGAGAATTAGAACACGCTTGATGTTGCAATCAATATGCAAGTTTCCTTTTTTCAGTCTATTCTATTGGTCTAGGCAATATTAATCCGTTTATTTTCACAGATCTGCAGTCCTTTTCTATGTCAGTAATGACTTCTTTGTTTTGCATCGCAAGTCAAAGCTGAGTATGGATACATGTATTGCTCTTTGGTGTGAAATCTCGCTGACATTTGCCAAAAATTTGTCTATTTAGAAATTTGAATACATCATGAAATTCAGTTGTAAAATAACATTTGGTTTGCCTTTATATTTATCTGAACACTATAGAGTACTTACTTACTCCATGCTGAACACCGGGAATATTTGATGAAAACTCATTGGCAAGGAGGCGTGCAGAAAAACAGTTGTCAATATGCTTGGTCAACATACATCTCCATATCTTTTTTGTGCTGATTTTCTACATCAACTTATTTAGTTCACATGAGTGTCCGCAGGATTGTTGAGCATCATAGAAACCTTCAATTTACGATGCTCCTACTTGTGTCACAGTCTGTATGGGACATTCAAAAGAGAGGAAGATGGAGCAGAGATTAGATAGCTATTTCATCCTTCATGGATATTCTAATTATAATGTATTCTATGGAGTTGACTAGGAAATATATATGTTGTTTTAACACATGGAAGGTCATGCTCAATATTATATGAACTTATCTGAAACCATCTAAATAGGATTCACTTTCGGGTATCAGCTCAGTCCTCTCGTGGACCGCAAGAACGAAACTTAAATCGTAAGTCATTCTTCCATGCTGTTCGATGCATCATCTATTTTGACTTAAAAAAGCTAGCCATACAGAACATTCGTGATGACTAGCAAGTTATGACAAGATAATCAAGAGTTCTCTGCAGCACCATGTACACGATTCGGATAACAGAAGAAACGATAATTTTACATTTTCGTCTCAAATGCTGCACTACAGACGTAAATACCGAAAACATATTATGTATGCTTGATATAGATATACAGCTACGGTTCGCAATGAGGCAGTACGCTAGCAAACCGTTTCTCCGAAAGTTTTAAAAGCCGTTTCTGAAACAACGTGCTTTGGTATCACGAGTGTCCTCTGACAGTTCTCATCTTTTTTACCAATTCAGCTAGTTCTCAAGCAGGGTACGCCGTGGTCCATGTTATGACAGAACTTCAATTTCGGTACCTTTATGTAGTTTTAGGTGTTGGTTGTTTGTAAGTGTAATATTTAGTCTTCAGGAAAAACAGCGACCGGAGTTGCCCACACACGTTCAGCTTTATTCTGATTCAAAAATCAAGAAATCTGCTTTTATAAGAAATACAAATTCTGAATCGTTGTTCTGCAACGATTCAAATGTCTTCAAAATTCATAACTCACAAAATATCTCCAATCTTAATTCACAGACATCTATATACATTATTTACAATTAATGATATTTAACTTACAAAATATCATTCCTTACATTATCATAGAAGTCACAACTGTTGTCATAAGTCTTTGAAAATAGTTACATAGAGAGTTCATTGCAAGTCTTTAAAGTCAATCATTTAAACATGCATTTTCTGCTCACAAATATTTCTTTACTTTTCAATTACTTTATTTCATCCCCCCTATTCCTTCAGGACTAATTGAAATTATAAACAATGATAGTCATCCAAATAATCAGGACGTTTTCGGGATCGTGTAGCACGTATAGATGATGCCTTCGGCAAAGGACATTGAAATTACTCAAATTATTTACATCAGCATTAACCACCGAATCATCAACAACACTAACATCACCCACCTATTCTCCACGAATTAAGTACTTCAAGACTGCTGTCATTTCCATTATCATCATCACTGCTGCTACTTAACGTATCATCGTCAACAGATTCACTAGCTTCTGGGGTTGTGCTTTCTCGAGAATTCTTGATACTGCCACTAGCGCTTGACGAAACACGACGGATGAATGAAATGTGTCTCGGTACTCCATCATCATTCACTTCAATTGATACATCCGAAATAACTGCAGTAATATAAAATGGACCAGCCCAAACCCTGTCACAATGACTGTTCGTTTTCCAATATACTTTTTCACCTACAGAATACGGATTTTCATTTGAATTCATGTCTGTAGCATCATTATCCGCAAAAAAATTATTAGTTGGAATTCTATCAACTTCAGTTCGATCTGGACGAATAAAAGGGATTTTCGGTTTCGCTTAAAACATCATTTCATAAGGACTGATTTTTCGAACACCCTTTGTAGCATTATACCAGTAGACATCCATTTCGAATGAAATGTTAGAGCGAGCAACTATCGTCTTTATGGTACTGTGGCTCCTCTCACAAATCGCGTTACCTTGGTGTCGATACGCGCAACTAAACTCGTGCTTTATGTCCCATTGTGACATTAAGCTCTGCACCTCAGAATTTTTGAAAGATGTTCCATTGTCAGAAAGAAAAACTTTTGGGGGGCCGGCCGAACATACAAAATATTTGGTTTAGTTGAAATCGTACTTCGCTACTAATCGTACCTCTTGACAATTGTCTCCAAATCATGAACCTGTATCTATAACCGTAAGAATTATTTTCTCTCTAAAGTGCGTGATGTCAGATGCAATGACGTCCAAACTTTGGAATTGCCTAGACTTCCTCTCTTAAATTTCACTTCAGACGACGGACAAATCTTTTTACATATATCGCACGCTTGAATGACTTTCTTCTGAGATTTAGAAACATCAGGAAACCGCTCTTTAACTAGTTCGTACGTTCGTTTACATCCATAATGATGCTCTTTGTGAATATCAAAAATTTTGGCACTCATTTGATCTGTAGATGTTATGGCTGATGCCAGGACAGGGGTTCGCAACCACTCTTTCGGAACTCGAGTCAACAAATCTGCAATATTCTTATTAGAGGGAACTTTCTGAACTTCTATAATCAATTTTTCCTGTTCAACAATCTCTTTTAGTATGTTTAGTCTTCTGCGAATCAGTAGCTCACCAATAGCATGAATTCGAACATTACGATCACGATATAACATTGATCTTAGCCACCCAAAAACAGTGGAAGAATCAGTCAGTAAAGTAAATCTCCTGAAACCCCAATTCATGCACAAATTTATTCCTTTAATGGCTGCTTCCAGCTCACTTACATTTATATGACTCGTGTTCTTGTCCTTCTTCAATTTCGCAATATCCTCTACAACAGAGCCATCCACTTCTAACACCACCCCAAAAGCTATATTGCTAGCATCCACCCAGACCTTGACTTCCCCATCTTTCCTCACAGTCCACCTTTCGCCGGATCACCGTTCTCATGAAGACGGTTGTAAGTATCTATCACTTTAGACAAAGTTTCATCACTGACGGGATCATCCCAACCTATACCATCAAGAGCTGTACATCGTTGAATATAGCTACAGTAAATACGAAGCCAACTTGCCACAGGCAAATGACTCACCCATTTACCTATCACCCCGTGTACCTCTCGTCTAGTCATTCGAATGTTATCAATCTTTGGCAATTCACCATCCCTCCTCCAATCCCCAAGGTCGTCAGCTCGCAACCCAAGAACGCGTACACCACCCTGATCTCCAAATATTTCGGCCGGCTTTGTTTTAAGACCATACTCACTCGAGTGTTTTATTACATTCTCTACTGGCACACGACTTTGATCAACAAAAAATGTCATCAATATAGCTACTTGTAGCCTGTGATATATCTGTCTTAAGATTCAATACGCGTTCAACAATAGCGGTCATCGCCATTGGGGCAATACACAATCCGAAACCCATGCGGGTGAGTAAAAACATTTTGTTTTGCCATCGAACGGCTTGATAAGTCCATAGTTGCTTGTGCACAAATATTTGCAAATCTGCGCGACTGAGATCAACTATTGCAAAATTTTGGCCAAAAGTTCTCCGAAGTCTCAATTTGTCTTGACATAGTGGGATTGCATCAGCAGGAAAACTGTTTATATTTTTATTTAGAAATCGAAAGTCTAGTACTGGTCTGACTGGTAATGTTTCCCTTCTGTTGACGTACACTCATTAGGGGTATCACGCTACGTATGTCACCATGTACCTTCCTATCCCAAGGGACCAATATCCCACTATTGACCCATTCTTGTAACTCATACTCAAAAGCCTCCTCATCTTTATTCACCTTATAGTTTGGAATATGTGTAACTAACTTCGGGGGTCGTTGTTTCCATTTCCAACTAGTAACCCAGCTTTTCCCATCATAGTAAATATCAAAATCTTTATCAGACATCGTCAGGCATTTATCATAAGAATCATTTTCTTCTACAATGTTGTTAGTGGCATTATCATATGCAGGATTCTGGCTCTGTGCAAGACACGAATTCAAATGAAAACCTGTCTGGTCTGGTGAACTTACTTCGTTTGTGGTAAGTGCATCAACATTATTATCACTATCAGAATTTACATAACTATCATTAGTATGCACATCTCTAACTGATGCAGAAGCTACACAATTCAAAGCAGGAGACGATTCCAGCACTATCGGATTATCTTTCGAACCGATAATACGTAATCCATGACAAAAAGTAACATCGAGACCTATAACCATATCCACATTCAAAGTGTGCAATACATGAGCATTAACAGGTCCTACATCGACATTATTGACAGATACTGACATAAAATTGACAACACCTAATGTAACAAACCTACGGTTCATAATCTCAAGTTTCAATCTACATTTTCTCATAGGTTTGGCAGCAAAGAATCCTCGTCTTACTTAAGAAACTGTACACCCACTATCAATCAGAACTCTCCCCTCCTTCCCATCAATCAGCGCTGTTACTGCTCGTTGCTCTCTGGGGCGACACATGCCTGCGCCGCCCCATGGGAGTTTAAATTCAACGAGTAGCATTCACTTTTGCGATGGCCGTTCTGACCGCAAGCATGACACTTCATTAAACAATCCCGCCTTACATGACCTAACTGAAAACAACAGCAACGCACCTTATTAATGTCATTTGCCGGGGGCTTACCATTTTTGGAGTGTTGTCTGCAATCCTTGGAATAGCTCCCCCAACGTCGAACACCAGCAAACGCGATCCTACTGTTTTCTTCGAGATGATTTACGGCGCTTGATAATGTCTTTATCGTTCTGATAACATTCATATAGGTAAGGTTTTCCCCAACTTGCATCATGACCTTTTCCTCAACATTGCTTGGCAATGCATCCAGGAGTAGCATTACCACCATCTTCTCTCGCGCATCATCTCCAGCAGTTGCAATGCCGATCATTTTTCTGAGTTCTTCCGCAACAGAGTCAACGGTTGTGTCTTCACCTAATTTAGTGTGCAAAGCCTTGTGCCAAGCTTCTCTGCGACTGATGCCGTACGTATATCGGAGAGCGTCTTTAATTCTCACCGGCTTAGCCTGATCTTCAGCTGACAAATTCTTCCAAGTGTCATACGCATTGCCAGATACATCGCTTCCTTTTCCTTGACTTCATCGATGCTGACAGCAAACTCAAACTTGTCGATCCATCGCTCGACGTCTCCACTGCCATCAAAACTTTCCATCTTCTTCATTGCCCGCATAGCCGTGATACCTTGTAATATTTAGTCTTCAGGAAAAACAGCGACCGGAGTTGCCCACACACGTTCTGATTCAAAAATCAAGAAATCTGCTTTTATAAGAAATACAAATTCTGAATCGTTGTTCAGCAACGATTCAAATGTCTTCAAAATTCATAACTCACAAAATATCTCCAATCTTAATTCACAGACATCTATATACATTATTTACAATTAATGATATTTAACTTACAAAATATCATTCCTTACATTATCATAGAAGTCACAGCTGTTGTCATAAGTCTTTGAAAATAGCTACATAGAGAGTTCATTGCAAGTCTTTAAAGTCAATCACTTAAACATGCATTTTCTGCTCACAAATATTTCTTTACTTTTCAATTACTTTATTGCAGTAATGTAATTCAAAATTCAAGAATTTTACAAAATATGAAATCTTGAACAATCGCCATGTAGAAGTAGCTTGTGTACCATAATTTTGCATTCCTAAACAATTTAATCGCTCTGAAAATATTAAAAATAGCAACAAAACTGATTTTTTATCCAAATCACCCCACCTAATTTGTGCTATTGTGCCCTATATTAAATAATTTGAATTCTCTACATCATTCATTTCCTCACTCAGTGCCATGAGTAACTATCGATGTCATCTCACAAGAATGACATTTAAGGATAATTGTCTCAAGGTTTTTTTTAATCTGCTCATTGATCAGTGTAATCGTTTTCAGTGGACTTAAATTGATCGAGAAATTTCTATATTTTATGGAAAACTGAAGGCTTTGTATTTTAGTTGTGAAGAGAAAGTAGACTTCAAGGAGTCGCTCTGTGGTTGTGGTGAGGATGTGAAGAGTTAAAGTTAGGCATTTTTGAATGGTCAGTTGTATTCTGTAGCTTCTTTGAATTAGTCATCTGTGATAACTGCATGGTGGAGATCAAAAAAGACAACTGACGCGATTACTGAAGTCTGATTTCGAGACGATTCATGACCTCGGGGGGAATTAGACTGCAAGGCAGTGTCTAGGCGATCACAGTACAGGCAATTGTAGGCAGAAGCAGTTTTTAGCTATCACATCTGTAATCATGCATTCATGCATTATAGCACGAAGTTGTGATGACTAGTAACAGTTAGCAAGATGTTGGTATCATGAATGCTACCTACATAAATTGAATCTTTAAAAAATTGATTAGATTTTCAGTTGCAAAATGATGGTTCTGTGCATCTAACAAATAGTTGAAAATCGGACTTTTGCAAGATCATGAAAAAACGCAATCCTTTAAAATTAAGGCATCAGAATAATGCAAAAAGCTCCGAGACAAAGTCGCAAGCTCTACATCACTGGGCTTCAGGCATTTCGATGCCATAATGTTACCGGAACTGACACAGCCTTTCGGTGGAGCACTAGCTAAGATAAATCACCAGTTGAGCGGTCTAAGAGGACCAACGGCAATGTTTGGATTATTCAATGAAATTTCAATATTCTGAGGTCGCACGAATTAGGATTACGTGACCTGAAGTGATTCATGAACTCGAATTTCAGTTTCGTACTTTTTCATCATCAGGAACATTGGGTATTTTTTATGTAGCAGTGATTTTCAAGAGGCTTCATTTTTATCGTATAGAAAAAGAATAGAATAGAGCTATGACCTGTCCCACGATCATAGTTTGATTAAGGCCACAGTATTTTGAGCTATGACTTGTCTCATCAGTGTTGATGAATAGGCCAATTTTATCCTGCTAATCTACCTAGTTTGAATTTTAGCGTGAATGATGGACAGTGTTATAGACCTTCACACAGGCTGCCGTTTGGCACTTAACATCGCCCGAGAAGGCGCTGAACGCCGAAGGCCCTGTCAGTTGTATCATAACGTTTGTTTGGCCAATAAATTTATAGGCCAGAGAATTTATAACTTTTGCTCCGCTTTTGGACAAGCTTGAAGCATGGCAAACCTCTCCGCTTGGTCTACTACTTGTAATGTAACCTATCAATAGAGAGCTCTAAATTCCACATCAAATATTGAAAACCTGTAATGTGAACACATGTAACACCGTTTACGCCTGCCACTCAGATCAATTTGCTCTCAGTTTTCATTGAATTGATTTTCTTGTTCATAATTAAGATTTGTCTAGGAACAGTTCGTGTTACTGAAAAATCATAAAAGCTCGATTTGTATCAGACAAGTTCTAATGAAATGCATAAAACAGTTCCACTTGATATATTTACTGTCATGATTTGTTTGAATATCGATTGATTCTCGATGTCAAGTAAATTGCGTAAAAGTTTTTGGCCTGCGTATTTATTTTGTATTTCAGCCGTTGGCAACACTGATGAAGGTCATCCTATCTTTTCTCTGATGTCAATAGGCCCTATTCAATTTCTTCGCTAATCTCTCAGAAGAGATTTGACTCAGGTGCAATGAGCACCTTTAATTCCACATTTGTTTTAAAGCTGAATACATGCCTGGATAGTTATCGAATTACATCAAGAGCAGGGGTCGGCAAGTGTTCTAGACTACTATTCCATGTTGGGTAGTCAAGAAGGGCACTAGGCCGGAGAATAAAAAGTTTCCAAAGAAAGATCTGGGTCATTCCACGCCACTTCAACAAATCGGTGTGGCTGACTTTTTCAAATTCCGCTGAAACTCACATATTATCTTTACCTGGGTATAACTAGAGGATCCCTAAAGTATTTCCGTCCAATTTTGTCTAAAAGTGCATTTAAATGACCTTTAAAGATGAGGTACCGCGCTAATTTTGACAAATTTTGAAAAAACTGTGAATTTCAAATTGCTCTAATTATGGTCTCTTTGTGAAACGGGTGCTGAAATTTTCACTGTCCATCCTTCAAGACACATATATTATGGAGAAACAATCACAAGTTTCAAAATGATATAGAGAAAAATTCTAAGTGACCTTGAAAATTCGATTTTTTTGAATTTTTTTTTGAAAAAGTGCATTTTTGAAATTCTCTAGAAAAATATATGAACAATATAAAATTTAATCAGTATTGCAGGTCAACTATACTGGTCTTGGAGATACTGAGAAAAATTGTCAAAAAAATCCCACCATTCTGGATTTTGCATCCCATTTAAGTTGCTCAAATTTTCAAATTTGTACATCTTTGACCATGTCCTGCCAATTTCTCTATGGTCGAAATTTTAATTTTTTTGATGGATCAGTAGCAGCTGGGAATGAAGAACAAGTATCCAAAGTTTCATAACCCGTTTTTGATCAGAAGAGTGAGAAATATGAATTTGAAATTTACTAAAATAGTATGTTGCTACTTGTAAGTAGTAGTACACTACTACCCAACTTCTGTCATTCTTTTGCATATACTCACACACAAAACTTCAAGTAAGTGATGCCGATTACTTTAACATCAAAAACACGATGATCCTGTACAAAAATCTGTCTCACAGCATTCTGGCTTGAGATGGAAAGTTGGGTTTTTGACACGCAATCAGATCTTGATTATTGTGACCTAAGCTCGAGGTGTCCTAGTCATAACCGAAGCAAATCAATATTACGTAAATCTGTATGAAACAAGTACAATAGCTAATATGTGAAACTACAAAATCCAACAAATGATCTCATGTAATAACTTATCATCAGCAGCATCAGGGTATTTCTCTCTCCAGTAGGAGGAACCCCTCTCTCTCTCCAGCGTTCACAAAACCTTGTCTTAAGCCATGTGCGTCCGATGTTGCGTTCTAGATCGTCGCGCCATCTTGATTTTGGTCGTCCACGTGATCTTTTGTAGTTGCGCGGAGTCCATTCTGTAACCCATGTTGTCCATCGGTTGTCATGATGTTTACTCTCCCGAATACACAGGATTCCATTTTCCGTTGAGTTGTGACGAACTCCAATTGTGCATCATTTAGGACCATGTTTCGCTGCCATGTCATAGTAGGACACATTCGTTGAACACCTTACTCTTTAATTTCATGGGAACTTTCTTATCCCGCATGATATCGCCAAGCTTCCGGAAGTGTGATCCTTCGCCCCAATTCCATCAACTGGTTGTGATCTTAAGGCTTTCCATCGACGTCTTCCGTACGTAATTCTTACACATGATCTTCGTGTTGGAAATATTCATCTTAAGTCCGATTGACTGGTTATTGTCGTGGATATCACGAAGCATCGTTTGCAACTCCTCTGTGGAACTGGCAACTTCGATAATATCGTCAGCGATATTGATACCTTAGCCCTCACAGTTGATCTTATTGATTGCTGCATCTTGCAGACATGAGGTGAAGATTCTTGGGGGCATGTTATCACCTTGTCTGGCACCTCGACCTAGGCTGAACTTTCTGCTGTTAGTGTAGAGTCGCAGGGAGGCAGTTGCTTCGTCGTCGAGGTTTTTCGCCTTTTCAAAATAGGAATCGGCTGGGTAGTCTGAAACAACAGGATCGACTGAGGAGGCGTTCAAAAACTGAATGTCATTTAGGTGCTCTTCTGTGAGCTGAGATCGCAGCTTGTTCTTACAAAATTCCATCTTCGAAAAGAGCTGCTCGCACGGATAGGTGCTGCCTAACATTACGCACTGGGCACGGGTCAACAATAACGGAAATTGAGAGCGTAGAAGTCAATGAGAGTGGTGCAAGAAGAAAACTTAGACTGGAGAGCGTCTGAAGCTTGAAGTTCATCTAACTCCATTTGCACATCAGTGCGAGCGTCGTCGTAGGGAAAGTCGGAAGGAGTGCTGACGAGCTTAAACTCTTGTAAATTAGAACGTATATCTGTGAAGATAATTCATTCCACAATGTTCAGAGCACACAGGTTCATTCTTAGGAGTCAATGAGGGCTGTATTACACTGGGTGAGTTCTGCCAGTCAGTTGGGTCGGATGCAGTTGGAAAAATCAAGGAGCCGGTAGGCTAGACTGGAGGCCGTCGAGGGCCAGGTTCGACACTGCAGCGACTGGTTTCAGTTCCTTGGAACATCACATTGACTGCAGAGCCTAAAATGTCTATATTTTTTTTAATCTTCATTGATTTGATCAACTATATATTTATTTATTTTTGCACGATTTCTAGGTGAAATATTCATGACTTCATACATTTGATTGAATGATATGACGCGATGGTTGCGTCGTTGACGTGTCGCTTATAAAGAAATCGCTAGAAATTGTCCAAATAGGTAATCGCTGCATTCTTTAGAGACAATTTGTGGCTTTTCACATTGAAGTCGTGTACATGATAGGGTTGATTATGATTCGTGCATACAAGTATGAACTCTAAATCAATCGACAGGTGTCGCAAAAAATCATCCTAAAATCGCCTAAAAGTCATCTAAGTAGGGGTTTTGGTCGGGGTGAAAGTATTCGAACAAATAAGCTAAAGATTCTGTTATGATTCTACAAATAGTTTTCCCTCGACTAATTTTCCTCCAATTAGCCAGCAAAACAGATCGATTATGAGCGAAAATGCGCTTGAAATTTATGTATCATTTTAAATTGCATAAAAAATCACAATAAGATAGAGAGCTCAACTTCGACACTAAAAGAATTTTCAAACTTCTTATTCCCAAGTCAAGTGAGTGAGATTTTTATTGGATCACTTCGCTTTGACCAGATGACACTCTCCCACACCTGAGCACAAGCCTCATAAATCCCAGAAATTATTTTAGATTTATCAAAGTCGCAACTGCACCATCCGGCGCCGGTGTCGAAAATGTCAGACTCATCCAACCATGACAGCCGTGTGAGTTGTTGGACTTTGCATTGTCGATAATTGGATAAAAATCAAATCGTTAAAAAAGTCGAATAGTGTTAGATATAATGTCATTCGTTATTTCGAATTATTTCGTTAAGTTCTGTATCTAAGTGAGTATGTGTCTTCATGTCATCAATTTTCACTGGTTGAAATATGCTATGCAAGTGCACAACTTTTCCAGCAGTAAAAAATGAAGGAATAGCGCAACTTAGCACTAGTTTACTTATTGGTCTAAATCTCTACGATGTTGAAGATATCAGTCCAAAATCATGCCAACTAAATTCTATCAGCGCTGCCTATGACGGCGTTGGTATTTACGAATAAAAGTCAAGCCCATTACTCGTACAGGACGAGTTTCTGCAGGGGACAAGGCCGAAAAAGGAGACTCGCTGAATATTGTGCATCCCATGCTTGCTGCGAGATTGCTTGTCTGTCGAGTTTTATGAATGTTCAACTTGTGTGTGAATCCATGCACTGCAAATGTACCGACGACCTATGAACTGATGGAATGTAGTTCACTTTCCCTCTTTTGTATATAAGCTTCTCCTGTCACTGATGATGAGCAATTTTACTTGAAACGTTTTTGACCCTCAAAATGAATAGCTTTCATTCTATAATTTCTTTTTCTCTTAAAAACTGAAACGTGCTTAGTCTAGAGCCATGATTTTTTACATGAAATGCCTTCGCTCATTTTTCGTCATGCTCATAAACATCTGTCTTTAAAGCTACACACACAGATGGATTTGGTGCATTCAGATTTTGATAACATGTGCATGTGATATTATTATTCTAGTCGATGTTGTACGCAAGAATGTGGATAAAGTGGTCCAACATTTTGGCGTTAGGCTTCCTAAATCTGAAAGTGTAGCTTCATACCACATTCTTGCAATAATCGCCAATCAGAAGCATGATAATGTCACATGCACATGACAGGAAATGATCTGAAGATATTTCGTGTCAAAAGTTTTGGCTCTTTTCAGTTGTTAAGTAATAAGACCGAACATTTCAATGTTGTCTAAAACCGTAATGTGCGTTCCAACGGATTGACGTGTGCTTTACTTTGATCCTGTTTGCTAGGAAGATGAGCTAGATGGAACTAAACTGCAAGCTAAGTGATGAATTCGAAAACGTCAGTAAATCATGACAGGAAGGTCACACCAACCATGTGTAGTCCCTTCTGTGTATGTACAATTGCGTGTCCGAAATGAAAATGTAAATCTCTTGACAAATGCACTTTCGTAATACTAGTAGAGCGAATACAGTTTAGTCGTCGATCTACAGCATAGTAAATGATAACTTATTTAATTTTTCTGATCTGATATCACTGTTAGTACTTCTCATTAGAATTTTTTAACGTGCATGTAGTAACTAATTGTTTTTTTTTTCAGATAATCTTCCACAATGCGAGGGAAATGGCGTAAGAAGAGAGTCCGTCGCTTAAAGCGAAAGCGCAAGAAGATGAGAGCAAGATCTAAGTAACTCATTCGTGAGATGACTGGAGTGTTGAAGTGACAGCCATGATATCAATGCACTTCGAACCGTTTGTACTATAATACAAAGCTGTGGAAATGTGCCTTTTGTTATACGCTGTCTTCATGTTTTTAGTAATTTTCTAGTCTTCCTGAGTGTGAAAGTGGGGGCAATGTTTTTAGTTAAACTAGATTTTGCTGTGCTTTAATTAGTTGCAAATTAGCACGGTTCAATCACAGCGAATTCAGGTCTCGGGGATTGATGCAGGACATTCTATTCTTCTACCCGGCCGTGGACATACGCGCTGCACCAAGAGTCCAGGCCTGTGATTACTCCTCAGATTCCTCAAATATGGCTTAACTTAGAGAAATTCCTCAAATGTGACACATTTCAGACTAAATGTAGGATAATGTATTGTTTTTTGAGGAATGGCGATATGTTAACTTCCAATCAAGAAGCTGAGATAGAATCCTGTAACATGCATCCTACATTCTGACTACTGAGCTTGAGCAATTATGATTTATGATGTGTTCTTATTTCACGTCGTTTTCATTTCTGGAAGCTGCATGGCTGCAGATGTTTGGGTTCGTCCGGACTTACTTTGCTATGCAGAGAAGTCAGAAGTTGGTGTCTGTCGAACTCCTTTGTGCAACACTTTCACGTATTTAATGAGTGAAGCGCTGCGATCAACCTACAGAAATTGTATATTTGAACACTGCAATCAATTTTCACTTCCAACATCATAATGTTGCGAAGAATTCCAACAATAAAATGCTTATTCAATTATTTTCATTAATTATCTTGACCTGTTTCACAGCCTTCATTATGTTTCTACGACTATAGGGTTGCCAAGTGCATGTCTGTGCTTCTTAAAGAACTTTAGGATATCGATCTTCTATCCATTATGTGATAACGTTAAGGTGGCCTAGCCCACTTGGATTTCAATGCTCTTATCAACTGAAGGTTTTGCTTTACTCATTCTCTTCCATTATATTTCCGCTGAATATGAACACATCCGATGGGGTAAAGCGGATGGTCTCTAAATGTAGTGTCTATATGCCTCCTGGTCACTAGTGTGTGAGAGTTAGAAGCTTATGAGGCTGTGCTATCCCATGAGTCTGCAGCTACGTTTTCCAGGGTTTGCAGACCGACATCTGAACACAGGTTATTGTGAAAGTAATGCACACATCATTTATCGTTGTATGCGAACTTATATTAATTAAGACCACATTCAAACCACATATTACTGGGTTGGTAGATTTTCAACCTGGGTCTGCTGCAAGATGTGGATGTCAATATCTCAGCGGAACTTCATACGAATAGAGGTGATAATGTTTCACTCTTTGCCTAGATGAAACCAACGACTTAGCTGGCAAGCTTGTTCCTGACAGTTGTTTTGTGTCGTCTGAGAGAATTCATGTTCATTTGAATGTAGATTGGAGCGATATGATCAAAGCGCTAACAGGTAAACAGGAGCCACCAAAACTTGTGCAGTAAAAAGTAATATTAATATATTAGTGGGTAATGTGGCGTATCCTTCATAATACTGAATTTAAGCCACAAGCAATGTATTCCGTCAACGATTTTGATCTTTTAATAGTTATGGGTTACTCCTCCCAAAATTTGTCTAAAATCTGAAAATTAACCGTTCGTGTATGTTCTCAAAAATACTAGCTAGTTTACGTTGTGGGGTAGAATTCTACCCCAAAGACATTGTAGAATTATTGCCGTAATTTGTCTGTAAGTTAGATCTTATACATCTTTTGCAAAGATATTTGGCACCTATAGGCATATGATTTGCCCTGCTGAGACTCTAGTTTTGATTCTATCTCTTCATAATTGATAAATTGGGGCCTACATGTAGACAAGGGGGCATCTTGTAATAGTCCCCGGTGAAAAAAAAATGTCGGCAAAAAGTCGGCAATTAAACGGAATCTCGTTTTGGGAGCGACATTTCGCTGTAACGAGATATCGTCTATTTGCCGACACATTAACTTCGGCAAACCTGCAGCATTACGTTTCCAATCCGACATGTCGGCACACCGTTGTAATTCTTGATACTTATCTGCTACTAGCGCAAAGGGCTGTTCGTTGAAAATTTTTATGTCAAAAGTGATGAGTACAGTCTGCAGACATGTAAGTTGGGATTTAATAATAACAGATGTTTTATTAAAGCGTAAACGAATGTTACAGTTGTCGCGTTTACAATAAAGGTGGATCATTGTGTAGCCTGTAATTAAAAGTGATATGAAATTTTCCGCTGTAATATGAAAAATACTTTGATCCATATTAATTATTATATTTACTGTCAATATGAAGGGTATGTTTGCCTACGAGATAAATTACTTTCTGCATTTTATTATTTAGAGGGACATGCACATCTATATATATTTATAATATTAATAATAATTAATTAATATTTATAATCTTAATTATAATTGTGGTGAGCGAAAAACAGGTTCTTATTCTGGGACATCCGCCGAGACGTGACTGTGGTAGCCATTCTATACAATTCGGATGAGCTGAGTGTAATGCAAGTTATTTCAGCCTAATTCATTCAGCCGTTTTCACGTAAAATCGAAAAATAGGTAGTCAGAATAGTTAGCCAAAATATGTGTAATACTTCTAGACCAATTAATACATTCACTTCTTTAAAGATTTGAATACAATGCGTGGTCAAATCCGTTGCTCAATTATTATAATTAATATTGCTCACAAAATGTTAATAAAAGACACCACAACATTATGCAGGCTTTTACATTGCATCTCCTGTAATATTTTGAGTGGAGACAAGGCATACTAAATGCTGTTAAGGTTGTTATGCACATAAAGAAATTATAATGTCGAAGTGCTTTTTCTTTGACACAAAGAGCTGATTGAAGAATATATATTTATTTTTTATTAAATACACTAACATTTATGTTACTACTAATTGTAGTAGTAGATTTATTTCAATAACTTTGCAATGTCAGTCCTATCATCTGATCTACGATTACAAAAATACTATGCCTAGAAAACGTAAAGCCCCTTTTTCAAGAATAAACCCGCCCAGTAGGAGAACTAGGACCTGTACAATTATGCTTTGCAGTAACTACCAATAAGTCCCAGGGGGAAACTTTTAGTAGGATAGGAATAGAGTTAAGTGAACAAGTATTCACCCATGGCATGTTGTATGTTGCTTTATCGAGATGCAAATCGAGAGACTCAATCATAGTCAAGGCATCGTCAAATGGTTCTGTACGCAACGTCGTATATCCCGAAGTACTACGTGTCTGAAGGTAAGAAATCCAATCTGAATTATATACCTTCTTATAAACATGCCCCCTATAATAAGTCATATCTACCAACTAACCTGCCCATAGGTCGGGGAGCTTACTAGTATTATATACTATTGCATTGCATAGGTTTTTAGGATGTCATTTCATTTTAATTGCAAGCACAACTACCGAAAGAAAACAAAGATTTCACATTAATTGCGATGACTGACCGCTGATATTGTAAGACAACACTTTTGTTTTAATTCTTAATAAACATTGTTGATTCAAACTATAGAACATTTTCATTTATCTTGCCTGTTGAGTGTGTGAGCCACGGTCATTTTCGGAAATGATTTCACGGAGAAGTATCAACAAACGAACTAGAATTGAATTGGTCTCTGATATCGAGTCAGCTTTTTCAATGGAAAATCCTTCTGGAGATAATGAAGAAGTACAACGTGAAGGTAAGATAGCGAAACAGATATATACCGGTAGGAGTAACCTCTACAAATTTAAAGATGGCGAACACAAAACTTGGAAAATAGTTGATACAGGATTTGCATATTAGAAATAGGTTACATATCTACTTTTACAATCATACCATTTGATGAGAAAATTGGCTGTTCATTAGTTGAGCTAGGGGACGTTTGATTTACGTCCTTGACTTCCAATAAGTAGGTATATCAGGTCGATCGCAATTGCAGTAAATCTTTAACACATTGAGTGCCACGTCTGCCATATATGCCTGACACTCAACCTGTCCTACGAGCCACGTCAGCCGTATGTGGCTGTCGAATTTGCTAAAAAGTTAAATGATTGATTTTTCCATGTCGGAGTTTATAAGAATTTAATATTTTAATTTATAACGTTGCCCCAAGGGTAATTTTATGAAAATCGTGTGGCATCCAACGTGTTAACTTAGAAAATAACATTCAGTTTTACTGACATATCGTGTAATGCTCAATTTTCGTTTTTTTGTCGTTGAAGCTAATACTTCCTATGTTACCAATTATTTTAGATGCTTGAGTCCGGCAGTTGTCTGGGTATGAGAATAAAAACTCGACAACTTACCGTTTTTTATGATCAGCACTACAGGAAAGCAGTTAACGCATGAACCTACCTTTCAATTCTAATGCACTTCGTAAGATGTAATCATTTTTAATTTTCTAAATGAAATCTTATTTATTTGTAGGTGATTCTCGCAATATGGAGCCCATCCTATTAGATGACACCATTTGCGATATGGAATATATATCCGGCAATTGTGAAAATACTGATTCTGATGTGGAGAGCGATCTTGACAGTGATGATAATGATATGGATTATTTTTCACCTGATTGTTCAGATGGAAGCGACGAGGAGGCTGATTCTTTTAGTGATTCCTCCATTGCAGATGATCTTTTGGCATTTTATATCAACTTCAATATTTCAGTTGCTGGTATGAATTTCTTACTTCAGTCATTGAATAAGCGTGGTTTTAAAGGAGTTCCTAGCTCACTTTATCGATTGAAAAAAATGCAACTACCTCATAAAAATCTCGTTGTCAGAAACGTGGATTCAGGAATGTTCACATATATCGGCATTGAGGAAAATTTGAAGGTCTTTTTACAGCGCAAGCAATTCTCATCGTATACTGGAGAATTACGTATTAGTGTAAAAATCAATATAGACGGTCTGCCATTGTACAAGAGCTCCTCAACATCCTTGTGGCCTATTCTAATTTCGTTTGGATCTGATCCCCAACCATATCCCGTTGCTATTCATCTCGGACGACATAAACCTGTGTTGGATAGTTATTTGAAAAACTTAATTGATGAGGTGAAGATGATGCGCAGTGACGGATATCGTTATGACGGAGTACTTACGAGACTTGGAACCGTCATCTTTGTTTGTGATGCTCCAGCGTGTGCCCACTTACAGTGTGTCAAGGGGCATACCGCTAAGAAAGGGTGTAGTTATTGTGATGCAGAGGGGACTTATTTGATGGATCGAATTGTTTTTCCTGTAGAGGCCGGTCGTGAGAGAACTGATGATCGATATTTAAATAACGATGAAAACAACCAAACAAGTGTCTCTCCATTGATCTCTATAGTAGGACTGAACACCCACTTTCCTGTCGACGAACTCCATTGCGTGTGTTTAGGAGTTTTTCGACGTATTTGTTTCTACTTGTTTTCACGTGTGAAAAATGTAAAATTTCATGGAAGAGTTAGGGGTAATCAGTTTGATTCCTTATCTGCCGACATTGAACGTTATCGGGAATTCATTCCCTGTGAGTTTCAGAGGAAAGTTCGTTCTCTGATCGATCTTGTTCATTATAAGGGGACTGAGTATAGGACCTTGTTGCTCTATTTTACTCCATTTTTGTTCAGGAAGTACTTGTCAGTCGAAGTGTACAATCATCTCATGTGTTTGCATTATTCTTATTTTGTATTTTCCTCCACTAACTATTCAATGTATTACGCAGAGGCACATAGAAGTATGCAAGAATTTGTACGAAATTTCCCCCATATTTTTGGGCCTCAATCTGTTTCATATAATGTACACATTCTACTTCATTTGTATGAGGCGGTCACTCGTTACGGTCGCCTTAGTAATTTCTCTACTTTTATGTTCGAAAACTTCTTGGGGAAGTTGAAACGACGAATCAAAGTAACCAGGCATACCTTCGCTCATGTTGTGCACCAAGTACGCCATCTGCGTGATGTAAGTAAAGTAGAAGTCCCACCTCTACGATACACGAAGAATGTCCCAAACAATATTGCCATGATAGGTTATCAGTGTGTTATCATCTCCGATGTTTTTCCGGATGGACTGATTGCTGGAAAGGTACTTACCATGAGAAAGAGTTTGTATACCCAACCGTTCGATTCATCCAACTTAGGCATCGGTCACTACGCTGTAACGAAGAGGATAATCAAAGGAAAGCCTACAAACAAAGTTATTGGCTTTCCGTATAATGGTGAATACATTCTTTCACCCCTTGTCTCCTAGTCATGTTTGCCTGATCGATTGTAAATATATTCAGTAAAGAGATATAAAATTGGATAATGAAGTGCGTGAAATTCTTTGATCTTAGAAGTGGCAAACTTATTTTTGAAATACAAAGTTTGTGAATTAATATGAAATTTTCTTGATCGACAAGTCATGTACGAACATAATACTCGTATTGTAGGAAGTGACTAGCCTTCGGCTCCTGCTTTCAAACGGCAACCATCTAGAGTTTTCTCGTGCAATTAGTAGTCGTGAATGAACTTTATTGTAGTGACGCAATATACAGTAATCATAAACTAACCTTGATGATAATCCATTTATTTTAGAAAAATGGCTTAAATTCCCATGTTCCATGTTCTGGCAGTCTACTCCTTCTTTAGTATATTATTAATCTATTGATATATCAACTTTATGATGTGCGTCTCCCTGATTGTTTCCCTATACCTATCTTGAATCTGAATCCTTTGCCCATTAAACTGAATCACATCACTATTCAACGTGTAGGTACTTGTGTAGTGAGTGTATATATATCTACAGTTTAAAGAATTTCTGTTTGTTTCAGATGTCAAAATCAACCGTGCCTATCCGGCTTTTTGTGAAATCAAGTTTGTTGTCATCTACTTTGTATCAGACAAAACAATTGATACTTTCGATGTAAAAGAAATTCATAATTGGAGTGAAACTCATTATGAGTCACTGAAAAGGGAGGATAAAGTGATGCTCACGGCGGACTATGATTTCGCTACGTATCGCGTAAGTGTATCACTTGAACGTATACATCTTTTCTCCTACCGGGTAGCTGAAAATATTTTCATTCAAATGAAAATATCAAATGATATTAGGTATCATACCTTGTAAGCACAAGTTGTAATGTATGGATTTCAAACTTAAGGACTACACATGTTATGACCTAAATTTGGCATACACAAAAGTTTTCATGGCTTTTTATGAATGAGGGACCATACGTTCCGTGCTATGAAATTTTCACCTTAAGATGTTGAAATGACGAAAGTCAAATTAAAACAAACTGAAATGAAAACTCCAAAAAATTGTTGATTTTCCTGTTTTCAGAAGGGCCAAGATATGCCATAGTCGAATTAGTTAGAATACATCATATTAAGATCTTAGAGCAATTTTACAACTTGCCCCACTGTCCCCTACATGTTGATAAAAAAGGGATCGTTTTGTTGACGAACATGTAGATTTTCCAAATAGTCGTACTTCATTTACCGTTCATCCGTAAAATATGCTTTCGTTGTTCAATTTGAATTCTTAGATTTTCATACCAGGTCCTCGAATTTTTTTCTGAAAACCGCAGGAACCATACGTGATGTTTAGTAACTTATTGTCTGTAATTAGAACACTGCTCGCGTAGCGTGAATTGTCATTGATACCATTCAGCTAATTTATGTTAATTTTTAGGTATTCCTTTTGCAAGTTGCCACCACAAAGGAGGAATTAAAAGATGTATTATTGTTCACACGTCATTTGAAGAAATTGGGCTACCGCTTGGAACAAATTAAATCAAACTTTAGTGCTGTGAGGATTCCACGTGTTCGTCAAATTTTGCCACCTCTGTCGGTAAGTTACGTTTACAACTGAACTAATGAAAGAAAATATACTTACGAAAAATTATGTTAATATTTTCTTTCAGAACTTCGTAAGCCAAATACAATCTTCGACGGACTACTCAGATGCTGAACCACCCATTCGAAACTCCTCCCCCAAAGCCTCTCAATCTGTCAAAGAGGTATTGATTTATTGAGCATTATTAATTTAACTGGAGTAATTCTAGGCCCCCGTAGCCTAAAAACATCGCTGCCACTCGTACTGACTGATGTATATGAGCATTATCGTGCTTTATCAGTGGCTTTGCAGATAATTAGGCCTACTTCGACAATATGAACATGTTCATTATGTTAATTTATAAATTGTTGATGTGACACATTCATGTCGTAGAGATGAACCCGAAACTTAGCTTTATGAAGCTGCATGATTCCTGATGCATGGTTACTTAAATATGAAAAACTTAAAATACTTAGACATGAAATCATCAAATGATCGACTGATTGACACTAGCACGAGATTGTTCTTGAGATTGCGCTTACCAATTATTCGTCAATTACCGGTTTTTGCTGTAGAGTGATTTTTCCTACAAAAGTTCTGTCGGGACAAGTTGTTACAATGACGGGAAAAGTTGTTACACCAGGTCTACTACTGATGAGGCTCACTCACTGCAGCAGTTCATGCCCCAACTAATCTCAACAAGCCATAAGTCAGTTGACAATCCACTGAATGACGTCGCGAAAACTTTTCCGCAGTGGAAGAGGCTGCACTAGCAGCGTCCTGGTGTTACGACACTCAGTTTCCCACTTTTTTATCTTCCGTGGGAAACTCAGATTCAGCTTTTGGCTGTCATACATTTTCCCACCGGAAATTTATTAATGTTAGAGAAAATCTCTAAGAATATTTTAAATAAAATCTCATTGAGGCATTAGAACTCAACATTTTAGTTGAAGTCCTGACAAAGATGTATGTGCAAACTAAATATAGTCTCCTAGAGGCCTTAGACCTAGTAATTGTCAGTTGAGATCTCAGTAGAGATGAAATTGCACTTTCTTGTGAAGAATAAAAGAGAGAGAATCATCGTATCATGCGTTAAATATCCGTGGGGAAATTGTAATCAACTTTGCGATTTTTGATCGGAAAACGAGATGAACGGAAAGAGAGAAGTGTTACATAGGGATATTTTACGTAAGTCAAATTCCTTTGAAGCTATAAGAAAATATCAGATAACAACGAGAAAACAGAAAACCACAAGTTTGACCATCAATTGTAAGCTAAATGAGAAAGATGAGAAACATAACGGATTAATCCTACTCATAAGAGAGAAAAAAAGAAACATTTTGAAACGCCATGAGATGAAATCATTTGTTGGGTTTGAAGGTATCTGATTGGTTCCATCCAAAAGAGGGTTCAATAAGATGAACTTGACGATGAACTGATGCAGAAAGTATAGACATACCGATAGTGGCATCAAGCCCGACGTCATAGGCGTTTTGTAAAGTATTTTACATCACTGACACTCTTCAAATGTGTTTGGCATTTCATGGGGATTAAATGAATTAGGCCTATATGATTATATGAATGAATTTTTGAATATTTATATTGAAAGATACATACGTAAATACGCTGATGATTACTTCATTCGACTTTTCAGTTAACCTATGCAACGGCAGTGGGACAGGAGCAGGCTGACAAAGTGACGGCAGCAGACGACTTAATAGCCACGAGTGCTCCAATTCCCGAAAATCCAGTGGAGGAAACGGTATCCACTCCAATGGAGATATCGATCGTTGAGCTACCCTACAATGAGAGGTTGACAAACGCTGTCAAGACGTCTGTGCAAGCGACGAGCTTCTCTCGATTGCGATCAAAAATCGAGAACCAACTCGGGGGATCACTTACGGAACCTGAAACTCACGCAAACCTAACATTGCTGGTTTATCGCAAAGTAAATGCGCTAACGCAAGAAATTCGAGAATTAAAAGAACTAATCAGAGATCGGCTGAGTGCACAGCCTAATCAAACAAAGCCACCGATTGATATCATGCAGTCAGAGGAGGCCTACAGTGATTTTGGTGAATCACTGCGCGATCCAAATTTCAAGGAAAATGTGGTGAGTTAATGTTTTTCTCCTGATTAAAATTCACGCTCTCATTCATATTCGATACGTCGGGTCGCAGATGGTGATGATATTGAGAGGTTGATACTTTTGTGCTAAGGAAATCAAAAGCCACAATATGAAATTCAAAAGTTTATTCCCGAGCTTTCGACTCATGTGGTGGTAATAATCATGGAATAATGACCACCGCATGTGAGTTGACAGCTCAGGAATAAACTTTCGAATTTCATATTGTGGCTTTTGATTTATTTAACTTTTTGAGTGTAATTACTCGATTTCGAATTAACTTGTGTGCTACACTTTTACTGACATGATAACCATCTGAATAGGCTACAGTGAAAGTGAAATTCCGTAATTGATACAGTTTTATAGCGCTTGCAAAAATTGAATTCTTGAAGTTAGATGGAAATGTTATCCTACATTTATTACATTAAAGGAGCCTACATTTATTGATGAAAAATTAAATCATGCTTCATATTATTTGTGAATATTTAATTCGTGTACTTGCAGGTGAATCAGCTTACTTTTGTTGGTGGGATGGACACCAGAGACGCAGTTCGGCGAATGGTCAATCGTCTTTTATCGGTCGAGATGCAGACGAGATTCAATCGCACAGGTGTACATGACCGCATGCCGTTCACCGACAATTTGGAGCCATTGGTCAAAAGTAAGTTTGACTCAGTTTCATGCAAAGACTAGTCAACTAAACTGCATGACTATGTGAACTTAACTATAAGTATTGTAGATCTATCTTAATGTCTATTTCGAACAAGCTCCTATGTCAGTAATGGACAAAAGACCGTTCCAGGACACCATAAAATCAAAAAAATTAGTACTTTTAAAAACGACATAAATTTATGAATTTAGTCCCTTTTTCAGGTTTTTAAGACCTAAATTCATGAATTTAGTCCATTCAAAAAGTACCATTTTTTCAAAAAATGGTATTTTTAAAAACGACATAAATCGGAGCGAAGCTCCTCTGGCTTAAGCCGATTCATGAATTTGAACCCTTTTTCAGGTTATGAAGACCTAAATTCATAAATCGGCTAAAGCGCTAAAGCCAGAGGAGCTTCGCTCCGATTTGGGCGTTTTTAAAAATACACAATTTTCAAATTTTTCAAAATCTCAAATTTGTGATTATGACATTTCACCCCCACCAAAATCATGACCGTTCCAGGACACCGAAAATCATAAAAGTTGAAAATCTCAAATTTGAGATTTACAATCGGGCGAAGCCCTAGAACCTTCGGTTCGATTTTTACCTTGAAAATCATGACCGTTCCAGGACACTAAAAATTATAAAAGTTGAGTATCTCAAATTTGAGAATTACAATCGGGCGAAGCGCGAAGCCCTAGAACCTTCGGTTCGATTTTCATTGCTTAAATCATGACCGTTCTAGGTCATCTAAAACCGGACACCGAAAAAATTATAAAAGTTGAGAATTTCAAATTCATGAATTTTATCCATCTTTCAGGTTTTTAAAATATATCATGTGACTAGCGGGACATCGGAGATGTCTTCCAGGGCTTCGCCCGTTAAAAATATTTCTTTAAAAATGGATGAAACAAAAGTGGATGAAACAAAAGTGGAAGGAACTTCAGAAATGGAAGGAACTTCAAGAATATATCCTTCGTTATCATATGAAATGGATATTGCAAAACACAAAGATAGAGTACGTTATATGAAAGATAAGGAATCGCAATTATTACTTAGATTAGAACATTATAATAAATTAAGAAAGAGATGGAGTAAAGTTAAGAATGTAACACAAGGAATTGGCATATTCTTAACAATAAGTTTAGGTGCTTTAACAATTGTTATATCTTCAGGTGTTTTAGTAATTCCAGTAGTTGCTACAGCTTTAACAGGTACGGGTGTTTTTGCAACTTCACTTGCTACAATGTTAGAAAAATCTTTAATAACTAAGAAACGAAAATCATTAAAAACTAAGCATTTACATATTAAAGAAGTATATGATAAACTACATTACTACTTTCAAAGAGTATGTGATGATAATGTTATTACGTTAGATGAGATTGAAAAATTTGATCAAATAGCTAATGAAGTAAATCAAATATCATTTCAATCACAGACAGAAAAAGTTGATGATAAAAATAAAAAGGATGGTAAAATTTCTAGTGATGGTAAAACTTTTAGTGATGATAAAATTTTTTTAGAAGAGCTAAAAACTTTATTAGACAAAACTTTATTAAACAAAACTTAATACGAGAAAATTTTAAACGTGAAAACTTTAAACGTGAAAACTTTAAACGAAAAGATGTCAAACAACAAAGCAATAAAAAAATAATTTGTTCAGTAAAATGTTTTTGCTGTATACCAATGTTACCACAAAATTCAAATATTATATTTTAAAAAAATAGACAAAATTAGAGCTGATAATAAAAAATAAAATATTAAAACATTATATTTGTATATTTTTATTACTCGGTAAACAATTGTTCGATAACTCTTTCATGAATTTTTTTATCAATATTAATTGTGATAAATCCATAATCTTTTGACCAAGCATTATTACACGATTGTTTAAATTCATCTTTATCTCTTATACATAAATCTCTTAACAAATCACTTAAGTTTCTTGCATTTATTTCAAATAGTATAAATATATTTGCATTCTTTCTAATAACACTTCCATCTAATGAATACATACTTTGTGTCAAATAAAATACACTACAGTTATTATGTCTACCTCTTGTGAAATAATTTCTTTGAACTGACTGATTTCTGTCATTAACACAATCATCAAAAATTACACAATGTTTCATTGTTTTATCTAGTTTACTAGGATCTTGCATATTACCACTATCATCTATTAATTGTATTTTTATATGCTTATTTTTATTGGATTCAACTAATTGTTTATTTTTTGCTGCTTCTTCACACCACAAATTTATTTCTTCTTCATATTCAGATTTTTCGTATTCTTCGAATAGAGAAGCAATTGCTGTTTTTGTAAGATTATTTTCAAATCCATATTTTAAAAATTGATAGACGGGTTGTTCTGCCGTTGTTGTATAAATTATAAGATTGTTATAATCCAAAAAATTTGGAGTCGTTAAAATTTTAAATAATAGATATGTTTTTCCACATCCTGATCTTCCGCAAATAACTGCTAAAACTTTATTAGATAAATTTGGATGATGATTAAATTTAAGTTTTTTTTATTTAAAGACATTTCATTCATTTTTAAAGTAATAAATTCATCCATTATTGAATTAGTGTTTTTAGAAACAAAAAAATAAAAATATAAAAATTTTAATTTAAGTTTATTTTTGTTTCTAATAATAAGATTAATAAGATTAATAAGATTAATAAGATTAATAATGAAAAATGATAAAAAAAATTAAACTTCTCTATTGTAGCGTAAAAGTTTATACCTCTCGAACGGGAGTTTATACCTCCCGTACCAAAAGATCTATCATAATCTCTTCACCTCCAAAATTTATTTCTTGTCCTTTTTCATCAGTGATTCTAATGCCAATGTTGTTAATAGTTTTTCTTGTAATAGGAAAATATATTAATGTTTGTGGAAATACATTTAATCTATAACCAATGGGTACAGTAAAAGCTGGAAAACTGAATATTAAATTTGATAATTTACCATTTATATATCCTCCTTCAATAATGTCACAATGTACAACAATTGAATTTATTTCAGTTATTTTTGGAATCTTCTCACCTAAATGATAACCTTGACTATAGGTTTGTTTATTAAATCCTAATAGCTTTGACAATGATCTATCATGATTAAAATCAACTTGATGATTTTCGTCTAAAGTGAGAGAAAATTTATTAACTGCCGGTTCAACTGCAAAATGTAATTGTTTCTTATCTTTAAATGGTATACCTAAATGTCTCTTAATTTCATTTGATATTGATTCAACTTCGTAAGAACCAGGAAGAAAAGTTAGTATTTTCCATGTTTTACCTTTATCAGTAGAATATCTAAATTGATCATTCACACCTTTGATAACGTTTTGAATAGTGTTAAATGTAGAGAAACTAGTCAATGCAATTTGATAATTTTTATTTTGTTCCAAATGTAGAATGGGTTCTAAATTACAAGTGTGTGATGAAGTAGTTGTTATAATTTTTAACGTCGTACTAAATTTTGATGAACCCAAAATCTCTGTTAAATTTTGTAAATGATTATTAATTTTGTCTAAATCTGCTGAACACATTTTTAAACTAAAAAATTAAATAAATATTTTTTTATGAAATATTTTTTTATAAAAAATTAGAAACAACATATTTCAGCTACGGGCGAAGCCCTAGAGGACATCAGAGATGTCCGGTTCGGGCGAAGCCCTAGAGGACATCAGAGATGTCCGGTTATACTTTTATAATCCTCTTCATTTAGAATCTTTTTTTCTAACAGTCTTTTCAATATAGCATGAATTTCATTGAAACTAGAATTATGCCCTTCTTTTATTGCAGATATTAAAATATTTAATCTATTTAGTAATTCTTGTGGATCATCTGGTAAAAATATGGTTGTTTCTGTTTTCTGTTTTTTTGTTTTCTGTTTTTCAGATAAACCTTTTCCTACTTTAACTCCCGTTGATAATAAATTTTCTAATTGTTTATAACGTCTAAGAGTTTTTACTGTGCTAACTCTATCTAATATAGTTTTATATTTTATTAGATCTTCTACAGCATAATTTTTTAAATCTGCTCCTCTTAAAAGATCAACAAAATTTCTATCTAAACTAATAGGTTTTTTATCTGGAGTAAAAATTAATCCTCGTAAAGGTTGTGGAAATATTTCTTTACCACCAAGATAAAATCTTGCAAATAATTTTTTATCTAAAAGGAAAGTAGAATGTTCGAATAACATAGATTTTGGTAATTTTTTATCTATGTTTGCCTCTAATAAACCATAGTCATCTAATAGTGTTTTAAGTACAGGATCCGCTATATCAACACGTTTTTCATTAAGTTCCTTTTCAAGAGTTTTAAATGGTTCGACAGTTTTTTCATAATCAGTTTTTACTTCTTCAGTTAATTTTAATTTATCAAACATATCAGATTGAATACCAGCTTTTGTCATTCTATGTTGAAGATGATTTTCTTTCATAATATTTCTTTGTTTTATTAATTCGTCTAATTGTTTTATTCTTTTAAAATTATCAGCTCTAACTTTATCCATTTTTATATGATAATTTTATAATATTTTATATTTTTATATTTTTATATTGTTATATTTAGAAAATAGAAATTAGAAAATTAAAAAGGTAAAGTAGTTATTCCATCAGGTAAAATTTTTCTTTTATCATCAAATGGATCTAATGCTAATTTATGTTCTTCTTTTAAATACATTTTATGTTTTTTTGAATTAAGTCTATAATTACATGCTGTTTTTATTTCATTATTAAATAATGCATTTTTATAATCTTGAAATGTTATTTGATTAGCTACTGATGCCTTTGAAATTCCTTTCAATGTTTTATGTGTTTGAACGGGCGAAGCCCTGGAAGACATCTCCGATGTCCTAATATTATTAGTTGTATCATAACAGTAACATTTAGATTTTAAAAATATAGCTTCTGTTATGAAATCTTCATTTCCTTCTAATTCATCTTTTACTTTACATAAATCAGAAGGATGAATGATATCTTTTATTTTATTAATTTCTTCATCAAGTGAAGAACCATATGGTACTGTTAATTCTAAGAAAATAGAATCTGTATCTGTAAAGTGTAATTTATAGTTTTTGCCATAAGCAGGTGCTAAATAATCATATATAAAACTATACATAAATAGTTTAGCTAATTCTAATATAGTGAAACCAATGAAATTAAACTTATCATGTTTTACAATGCTTCTTCTTAGATGAACAGCACAAAGTTCATCACTGAATCTAGTAGTTCTTTTATATGTAGGTTTCCTTGTTAAATTTTGAAATCTATCTTTATCATAAACTATTTCAATATTTTGTCTATTACGCACATTTTCTAAAGTCTTACCATAAAATGCATTATTCATTAATTTGAAGAAAACGTTTCCAAAATCATCTTTATTTCTTTTAGCTATTTTACGTTTTTCAATATTGAACTCTATATAATTTTTTAACCATTTAGATTTTCTATACTCTAGTTTTCGATGTATTTTGGTGAGAATCATACCATGATCTAAATACCAATCTAGCATTCTTCCTTCAACAACATACTTTCCTTTATTGCTTTGTGTTAACATAAGTTTTTTTGTTGGTCTGTATTTTTTCGGAATTATAGATTTTTGATAATCTGAAAAATCTTCTATATTGGGAATTTTGTTTTCTGGACAGAAAGGATAATATTTTGTTGCTTCTTTTATATAATCAGGGTATACTAAATCAACTTCATATACATAACCAAAATTATTTTCACCATCATATGTTCTTTGATAATCTAGATTATTACACCATGTCATTTCACCTGTTGGTAATTCCTGTATCATGCAAGAAGAATATAAGCTATTAAAATCATAATATAATAAATAGTTTTCTCTCATGAATTCATCAATTGCTTTTTCACGTTCTACTCCTTCTCGTTTCGTTCGAAAAATTTCTAATATTTTTTCTTTTTCTTCTGGAGATAAAGGTTTTATTATTCCATATTCTTGTGGATTTACTTTCTTATTATAACATTTAACATATCTATTACCTAAAACTGATGAAACTCCACCTCTAATTCCAGATTCAAAAAATAATAATTTATCATATGTATTTTCTTTATAATGTTTAAGTTTAACGGACTTTGTCCTAGAGCCATCGGCTTGAACACCAGTATGTTTTAATCCTGCTAGCCATGTTAAACCTGGTGTAGAATAACAATAACATGGATCTATTCCGTAATATTCTAAACACATATCACGAAAGTTTTCAAAAAGATCAGCTAGTATTAATACATCTATCTGTAGATATTTCATTGTATAATCATACATTGTTTTACAATTTAACTCTCTCCAATTCTTTTCAGCTTCTGCATAATCTTCTTCAGATAATTGTGATTGTTTTAATGTTGATTTAAATTTATTTATTGGAGGAAGTTGTTCTTCTTCCATAATTTTATTCACAGAATTAAAATCTCCAGTTATGTACTCATACGGAAATATTCCTTTTAAAGGTTTTAAATTATATTTATTTAATATTTTACATTGTTCAGGTTTCAAAGTTTTTCCCATAACATCTAATGAATAAGGAGTAAAAAATCTAAATGCATCTAAAATTCTAATACAACCTAATTGCATTGAAAAATATTCTTCTTCTTGTTTACATAGTACATTTATTTTTTGTTGTTGTAATTTTTCAGATGAAAATAAATCTTTCATTACTAGATGGAAATCATATTTAGAACCATTATAGAAATATAAAGGAACAAAGTTATATTTAAATTTGTTAGCATTAAGATTACAAGAATTATGTGCTGCACCTCTATATAATCCATTTAGATGATCATGATCTTTTACTTTATCAATATATCTACCTCTGCCAGTTTTATATTTATTTGTAAAACCTTTTCCACAGTAATAACAATTTATTTCATCATAAAATTCTTTTCTTTCTTCATCCGTTAATGGTATCATTGGTTTATTTGTTTCAAGCAATTGTGAAAAACGTCCTTGTAATTCTTCTACTTTCTTTGTAAACATTTCTGAACTGTCTTCACCATAGTATTGTAAATATTCTGATTTAAATAATTCAGGATAATTTGAATGAATGTACATTCCCCAACATAATGGTTTTTGTTCAAATAAATATTTTTCTTTACTTTGTTCAGCTGAACTTTTTCCAGGCGCACTTTTTTCAGGCGCACTTTTTTCAGAATTATAATTTTCAGAATTATAATTTTCAGAATTATAATTTTCAGAATCGGGTGAAGCCCTGGAACTTTCCGTTCGATTTTGTGTCATATTAACATTATATGCTTCAAAATCACAATAAATAGTAAAGGGTACTTTATTTTTAAAATACCATTTATTATATTCTAAATAATCATCTTTAGGAAAAGTATTTTGAACTGCTTCGTTTTGTTGACAATTTTCCAAATGTCTATTCATTTCTTCTAAAGTTCTAAAACTTGTCATACATTGAAGACAAGGAAAATTTTTATTATCTGAAGTTTTTGTAAATATAGAAACATCTTTACACAATATAAAATGACCCTGATAATATAATATATTCGCTTGTGCTGGTTGTTTTGACTGTTCTAATTTTACAAATTCATCTTTATATATTTCATGTGTTTCATTAATTTCTTTTGTAAGATTAAATGTATTTTGATAATAATTTTGATTTAATATTTGTAGCTGATAAATATATTCTTTATCATATTGTTCTTTATATTGTTGTAGACATTTTTTTAAAGATTCATTTATTTTTTGTTTGGTTTCATTTTCTTCATTATTTAATTCTTTATTATTTAATTCTTCATTATTTAATTCTTCATTATTTAATTTTTGAATTGTTTCTATCTTATTTTGATATTTATGGTGATATTCTTGTAGTAACATTTTTGTTTGTTGTTGATAATCTATTTTACATTTTTGTAAACTTTCATTTAAATTTTCTAATTTTTGTTGGTATTCTGAAGATAAAGATGAATATTTGTAATTATAATCATCAGTACGTCCTTTATAATTATTATGATTAATCATTATTGGTGATAGTGTTTTAACAAGTTCAAATTTTTCAGTACATATTATATTTCCTTGGTAAAAAATATTATGATGCATGTAATTTCCTCTATCATTATATACTATTTCTGATTGGCATAAATTTTTATTATTCAAATAAAATTTTTTTGAATCTGAGTAAAGTGGAGTAATTTTACCAATAGAAACATAATTCACATTTAATTCAAAAACATTTACTTCAATTAAATTTTTATTCTTTTTATGAAACTTTAGTAACCTATTATAATCATATGGAAATTCATCTAAGCCATCAGAAAGATCAAATTCACTTATGTATTCTTCTTTATTGTAATGACTTAGTCTTTCTTTATGATATTTTGCAGGATGTAAATGTGCTATAATACTCCACAGAAAACAATAATCATCTTCATTTTTTATGTTGATTAATTGAGGTGAACTGAAAGGTAAAGGAACATAACTACCACCAGTAGTATTTTTATATTTATCAATTACTATTTTCTTAGATATTATTTTAACAAATCTCCAACCAGATTCACGTAACTGGGCTTCAATTATACAATTTTCTAATTTAAGTATCATCGATTCAAATATGGGTTGTATATCATTTACATTATGAATTTCTTGCGAATTTGTAAAATGTCCTTGTATTATTTCTTCAGGAATTCCATCAGGTCCATTTTTTGTATAAAGTACTTCTACATTCATATAACATTTGAAAGATTTCTTAAATATATTATAAAAGTTGGTTAGAATATCAGAAAAAGTTTTATCGGTTTCATTATATTCAACCGATTCAACCGATTCATTAAATAAATATTTTATATCTGTTTCGGGCGAAGCCCTAGAACCTTCGGTTCGTACGGCTTCATCAAATTCATCTATTTCGTTAAATTCATCAGTATCGCTAAATAAATATTTTATATCTGTTACGGCTTCATCTTCACTATTAAAAAATTTTTTATATTCCGAATGTGAATAATCATCAAACATTTTTTTAACTTTTATATCAGTAGGCAATGTTTCTAGATAATTTTTATAACTATTTAATTTTAATATATTTCCTTCATCAACTCGTTCTACATTTTGTAAATGCATTTTACTTTGTAGATGAGATTGATAACTTCTTTTTGTTTGCAATTTTTTTTCACATAAGACACAATAAAATTTTTTCATTTTTTATTTTTTAAAGAAAAAATTTGTGTTTTAGTTTTTTTTTTAAAAAAAAATTTTTGTTTTAATTTTTAGAGAAAAAAAATACTAATATATCTACAAAATCGTGCGAAGCTCTAGGACCTTCGGTTTGATTATGATAAATTTGTTTAATTATTAAGTATTTCACTTACACCATTTATTAATGGTTTTATATCATTATATGTTTTTTTGGCTTCATCAAATGTAGATTTGGCATCAGAAAATGTAGATTTAACATCAGATATTATTGGGGTTGCTTTTCTTAATCCGTTTCTAACATCATTTATTGCAATTTTTAAATAGTTTAATGTTTCATTATCTTGTAATCTTTTTGGTATTGGTATACCAAATTTTGCATTTAAATAATGATCAAAATAAAAATAAAATGTATCAGGAATAATTTTTAGTGGTACTTTTGCTTCGGATTCTAAAAAGATAATTATTTGTTCTATAACTTGATTTGATAAATGTTTTGTATTTGCATATATTCTAATATCAAAATCTTGAGAGTTATTATAGATTTCATGTTCGGTATCTACTAATATATTTAAATCTTTATCATATACTTGCATATGTTCACTTATGGTGTCAACACGTATTATTCCATATTTATGATGTGTATAATATGATAAAGGCATATTCATTTTATAATTTTTATTAATATCATTAAAGAATGCTGCATTATTTTGTGTAGTTGTAAAAAATGTTTGAATGTTTTCTCTAATCTTATTATCTACATCACAAGCTTTATGAGCTAATACAACTATTTGAATATTTTGATGTCTTCCTTTTGTAAATATTTCTGACATATTTTTTTGTTTTGATAAACTTGCAACATCATCTAAAATTAATAAAGATTTATTTTCAGGTGTACCAGCAAAACTTTCCATATCTTGTAACTCATCTAATTGTTTATCATTATAGACGTTTGTAAAAGTTGGCCATTCAGAAGTATGCATACAAAAAATATGTACTTTTGTTTCATCCTTATAATATTGGTTTAAATATTTTTTAATAAACGTAGTCTTACCACTTCCAGTTTTACCGTAAACAATGAAATGTAAATTTTCTTGATACATTTTACCTTGTTTAATATTTTTATTATTAGTTTTATCCTTAATCTTATCTTCCTCAGTCTTCCATCCTTCAAAAGTTTTTTTTTCTTGGTTATAAAAAATTATTCTCTTTTGTTCCTCTGTTAGAAAGTAACCCCATTGATTTCCAATACATATAACAAGATGATAAATAAAAAATATTAAAATACATGCTAACAATATTTTTATACAATGAAATTTTAAAAAATTCCAAAGACGTGTAAGATCTGATTGTGGTATTTTTTTATTAAGAGATGAATTAGGGGGTAGTGTCTCTAAATATTTTTTATCTATATTATTATATATATTTTTATCTATATTATTATATATATTTTTATCTATATTATTATTATATTTAGTATTATATATAGGATTTTCTACAATATTATTAATATCTTTGAGATTCGGATCTTGAGGGGTTAGTGTATCTTGAAAGTCAGTGTTATTCATATAATTATTTATTATTTCGTTTATTGCATTAAGAGATTTATGACGACTTAGATTACTTTTATTACTTTTATTACTTTTAATTATAACCGGTGAATATAAATCTTCCAAATTTTCGTTTTTATTCATTTAATATTTTTAAAATAAAAATTTAGGAATTATTATTTTTTTAATTCCGGACTCACATTCTTACACTCTTATGAGTGTTTTTAACCTCTGTAGAACCTCCGGAATGTGTCGGACTTTTTGTTCCTATACTCAAAAGAAGTATGTTCCGAACCTCTCCTCTCTTCCGGAATGCTTAAGAATATTTTAATAAAATAATATTTTATTCTTTATAAAAAATAATATTTTAATATATATAAGATTATTTTAGTTGAAATACAACTATGTTAGTTGAAATACAACTATTTTAGTTGAAATACAACTATTTTAGTTGAAATACAACTATTTTAGTTGAAATACTAATATAAATTATTATTTTGACATAAATTATTATTTTGACATAAATTATTATTATGTTGATCATTATGTTGATTAAGTTTTGGACATAGTGTTACATGTCGCTGAAAATTTTTCTTTAATATAATTTTTTGACAACCTCTACATTTAACTTTTTCTTTTAAACAATCCTTACACTGATATTTACTATCATAAAACTCTGTCTTAGGTTTAGTAATTTGACAACTTGTACATTGTCTTGTAGAACTTATACAAGAATTATAATGATTAGTAATTCCTTGATTTGTAAAATATTTATTACAATTACGACATAACTGATCTTTTAATTTATCTTTTTTATTTTTTTTAACCTCTTCTGGTTGTTCGCATAATTTTAAATGACGTGCAAAATTTTTTGATGTTATATTTTTATTACATCCAGAACATATTTTTTTGTTATTACTTTCAACAAATTGATTTTTATCAATATAATTATTTTGAGCTACATTATTATTTTGAGCTACATTATTATTTTGAACAGAAGGATTATTTTGTGCTACATTATTATTTTGTACTAAATAATTATTATTATTTTGCCTAGGTGTATTTTGCCTAGGTGTATTTATTCTAGCAGTATTTTGCCTAGGTGTATTTATTCTAGCAGTATAAAGATTTTGTTCTTTATCTGAAATAAATAAATGCTTTAATCTTTGTAATGGTTGCTCTGATTGAATATTATTATACTGAATACTATTATTAGGTTGAATATTATTCTGAATATTATTAGGTTGAATATTATTAGGTTGTATATTATTAGGTTGTAATTGATTCATATGCATACCACATGGTGTGTTTTTCATATGAGAATATAATAGTGTTTGATTTAAAAAACGCATATTGCAAACTTGACAAATTTGAGTCATTTCCATTTTTTTTATTTTTATTAGGAAAAATTTTATTTTTTATAATTTATGTATTTTTATAATTTATGTATTTTTTATAATCAGAAAAAATTTTATTTTTATTGTTTAAAAATGATGTTACCAAATGTTGGTGGAGGTGCATATATCCCGAATAATCGTGAATTAGAAATAGAGATAGAAAATTATATTGTGAAAACTGGAGACGTTTTATCTGGTCCATTGCATCTTTCTATTCTTCCACAACAAAATACAGAGTTAACAAATAAACAATATGTTGATACGCAAATCAATGAATTAAAAGAAAAATATATAAACGATGTTTTGGTTCCGCTGATGAACGAATTAAAGTTGCTTAAACTTAATGACAAATCATTAAACGAAAAATTATTAAAACTTGATAAAAAGGATAGAGAGCTAGAAGCAGATATAGCAAAACTTTTTAAAAAGATTTCTGAACAATCAAAAATTTTAATATTACTTTCTTTAAATTTAAAATCTGCAGTCATTAAAAATAAACATCAGATAAAAATGTTAAAAGAACAATTAGAAGATGAAATAGAAAAACTACCTGAAAGAATTAAAAAAAATTTAAAACAGTTACAAACTACATTCCAAAAAAGTGTTGATGAATTGAGTTCTAAAATTACTCAACAAATGAAAAAGATGAATAGAATAATAAATGAAGTAAACTCACTTAATGAAAAAGTTGATCAAATGAAAACTCTTAAAATCAATTTAGAAAATGAATTAAAGAAAAATTTACAAGAAAACTCTAAAGAAAATAAAGAACAGTTAGATACTGTTAAAAGAAAATTAGATGTTCTTAAAATTAAGTTAAATGCTCTTAAAACGGCGTTGAAGATGAATCAGGTGAAAATGCAAGTTAATAGAAGAGAAATTAAAGTACATCACACGCTACTTGACGCAATAGATAAAGTGCAACAGGCAATTAATAAAGTTATCTCGAAGTTGTTAGATATTCATAAACGTAAATCTTAAACGAGTATTGTAAATATTAATTTAAATATTTTTTACCTATAAAAAATAAGAATCATAAAAAATATAAATATAATTTAAAAAATACAAAAATATAAATATAATTTTAAAAATATAAAAGTATATAAAAGTATATAATTTTAAAAATGGATAAAATTAGAGCTAATAATTTTAAAAGAATTAAACAATTAGAAGAGTTAATAAAAGAAAGAAATATTATGAAAGAAAATCATAGAATAAAAAGAATGATTGATGCAGGTTTGGTTCCTGATAAAGTTAAACCAAAAACGCAATCTGCAAAAGTTAAGAACAAAAAATAAACATTTTTTATAATTTATATTTTTCCCAAAAAGTCAAATTTATTACTAAAAAATGCCTATAATTTATAAACACAATCTTAAACATTTTGCTTCAAATCAAAAAATTGCTCATGAACCACGTATGAATCCTGTTTATCATTATGATAATAGAGAAACAGTCGGAACAGAAAAGTTCCTAGGCACCGCAGGTGCCGTCCAAAAACAAGGGGATGGCATCTTTTCTGGTATTGGTAGTATCGTTAACTTAATTAAAAATAATAAAGATTTGATTACATCTGCTGCAAAAGGAGCAGCTGCTATAGGTAGTACAGCTAGTGCAATATCAAATGCTGTTAAATCACAAAACGAATTAAAACAACTAGAAGCTATTCGTAAACTCAAGAATGATTCTGAAGAACTAAAAAAATTAAAAAAACTTTCAGATGAAACAAAAAACAAAATTGCTAACATAGCTGTTGATGGTGATAGTAAACATAATGAAAATAAAAATAATGAAAAAACAGGCGTAGCCATAGAACCTACGGTTCGTTCAATTGAAGAAATAAGAGGTAATGGCGTGAGCAGCAACCTTCGGTCTAACCAGCAAAGCTGTAGCGGAGCTGGTCTAGCAAAATTCTAAAATTATATTTTAGTAAAATTCTAAAATTATATTTAGTAAAATTTTAAAATTATATTTAGTAAAATTTTAAAATTATATTTAATAAAAATTTTTTTCTATCTGTGAGAAAAACAAAAAGTCAAATTATTTCTTATAAAAATGTCTTCGCTTATCGAAAATAAATTTAGATTAGATGATCCCCCGTTCACCAGTTACAATCAAAAAAAGAATGACTATATAAGAATTGCTATGAATCCCGGATCTTCCAGTAGAGTAAACACTGGAGGAGATTTAATCTTTGAAGTTGATAATCAGCAGAGTTATTTATATTTACCTGATTCATTTTTACACTGTGAATATTCTCTATATAGTGATGCTAATTTTACAACACCATTACCAGATACCGATAATATTACACTAGAGAATAATTTTTTCCCAAGTTTATTTACACAAATGCGTTTAGATGTTGCAACTCAAAATATAGAAACAATAAGTGATTCCCCAGGTGTAATTGATACAATGCTTAGATTTATAACAATTGGTGAAAATAATAAAAAGCATGAAATCGAAGGTTGGTTTCCTGATACTAATGATGGTATAATTATTGAGGATTTAACTCACGCTGGAACAGATGCCGCAGGAATTGCGAAAGATGTAGAAAATATTGCAAAACATTTAAATAAAACAAATAATGAAGCATATAAAGAAAGACGTGAATTTAACAAAAAAAGTAAACAGACAGTAAATTGGTCATTGTCTCCATTATTCGGTTATTTAGATTATGATAAAATATCATATCAATTAAAATTTAAATTAATAATTCATCGTACAGCAAATAATGAATTAATCTTTTTTGGTAAGACTGGGAAAAAAGCATATTTAAAAATTGATAGACTTGAATGGTGGATTAAGCATATTACTCCTAGTTTAGAGGTTGAAACAGCTATTGCAAAAAGATTAAATACTAACAAACCAATTCCAGTTAATTTTCTAAAGAGAACTGCTAGTTCAGTAACTTTTTCCGAACAAAGATTTAACTGGCATTTTACTAGAACTGCGAATACTCCAAGATATTTATTACTAACATTTCAAAGAAATAATTCTCCAAGTTTTGATAAGAACAATAATATCTTCCATATTAATACAATTCGAAGTTTACAAGTTTCATTAAATCAAACTCGATATCCAATTGATCCATTAAGATTCGATGATACCAATAATCAATTTATGGAAGGATATGATTCTTATAGAAATCTTTGTATAGAATTTGGAGTTGAACCACAATTAACTCCTGGAGATTGGAGACATTTATATCCAATTTTCTGTTTCGATTTAAGTGCACAATCTGAAGATATTATTAAAAATGGTTGTGATGTAACAATTAATATTGAAAAGAAAGATTCCACAACTTCATTGATGGCTTATGGTTTATTGCTAGAAGATGCAAAATATTCTATTGAAATTCTTAATGGAAAGATGGTTAGGATCGGCTAAAGCGCTAAAGCCAGAGGAGCTTTGCTCCGATAGGTTAATTAAAATTTTTTCATAACTAGAATAGATTAAAATTTTTGGTAACTTAAAATTTTTTGGTAACTAGAATAGATTTAAATTTTTGATAACTTAAAATTTTTTTATTAAAAATGTCGCAAGCGAAAAGTAATATTAATAATAAAACTGTTGAATTAAAATTACGTAATATTGTTGACAAAAATACCCCTAAAACTATTACTATTAATAAAAAAAAGTATTACATAAGTAAACCAATGATAGAGAATATTCAATTACAAGAAGAAAAGAATGGCGGTATTCTCCCATTAATTCCACTAATAATAGGAGGCATAGCAGCTGCAGGAAGTGTTGCAGGTGGGACAGCTGGTATTGTCCAAGCAGTAAATAAAAATAAATCAGAGAAGGCAGCATTAGAAGAACAAAAACGTCATAACAGAGAGTTAGAGAAAGTTGCTAGAGGAGAAGGAATAGTAGATAATTTTATTAGTAAATTAAAGTTAGTTGATGAAGGAAAACGAGTTCTTAAAAATATTCTCCACAATGTTGATGATTTAATTGAAATTAAAGAAACTAAGGATGGTTCTGGAATATATCTAAGTCCTAGTATGATAAGGTAATAACCGCAGGACCTTTGGTTCTTTTCGGTAAAACAATTTTTTTTATCTTCTTAATTTTTTTTATCTTTTAAAATGAATACTAAAAATTCCGAAAATTTAATTAAATTAAAAATTTCTAATTTAGATTTATTGAATTATCTATTAAACAAAAATAAAAACTCAAACTGTCAGCATATTGGAGGTGACAAGAACAAAGTTCCACACCACTTCGGTGGTGATATACAAAAAACATTAGAAAACTTTCCTGGCTTTATTTGGAGTAAATATTCGAAAGAAAAACATCTTCCTGGTCATTCATATACTGGTCCAGGAACTCGATTAGATATAAGACTAGATGAGAATAATAATCCGAAACCAGGTGAAGAACCAATAAATAGAGTAGATGCCGCCGCTTACAGGCATGATTTAGCTTATCGAAATCATGATCTAAGTTCTCGTCATGCAGCTGATAAGAAGATGATTCAAGAATTAGATAGTATTCAAAACCCTACATTTAGAGAAAAAATTGAAAGAATGTTTGTTAAGAAAGCTTTACAAGCTAAAATATTATTCGGTCAGGGTTTAAATGAAACGACAGCAAAGCTGTCTGAGAGCAACGCTCGAAATCATAATTCAGACGTTTATGCATCTGAAATTCATAAAGAATATAGAAAGCCTAAATATTTATTAAAAGTAAAAGTATTTAATAAAGATGATATTTGGAGTGCTGATCTTATTCATATGCCGAATGAAAGGGACCGAACCGAAGGTTCTAAGACAAAGTCTGACTACAAATACGCATTGACAGTTATAGATTTATATACACGATATGCTTGGGTAAAACCTTTAAAAAATAAAAGTGGTCTATCAGTTAAATATGCGTTTGAAGAAATCTTTAAAGAAAGTAATAGAAAGCCAAGGAAATTGTTTGTTGATAAAGGGTCGGAATTTTATAACCGAAACGTTCAGCCACTATTTGAAACTGTTTATTCAACTGAAAACGCAGGAAAAGCTATAGTGATAGAAAGATTCAATCGGACGTTAAAAAATAAAATTTTCAAGAAATTTACTCAGCAAGGAAATCAGAAATGGTTAAAAATATTACCAGGAATTGTAGAGCAGTACAATAATAAAGTTCATTCAGGTATTGAAGAAACCCCAAAGAATGCTTCTGACGACCCTGATTTAATACGAAAGAAAATATTCGAGAATAATTATTCGAACGAAAATAATTATTCAAATGAGAGTAATCCGAATTTACAGAAACGTAAGCCGAAATTTAAGATTGGAGATAGAGTTAGAATATTTAAATATAAGAATAAATTTGAAAAGGGCTTCGTCGGATACTGGACGAAAGAGATATTTGAAATTTGTAAAATAAATCAAACTTATCCGTTTACTTATGAAATTAAAGATTTAGATAATGAGGATATCAAAGGTAGATTCTATGAAAACGAATTACAGAAAACCGAGCTTTAACCTTTAGGTGGCGCTTTAGCTAGCTTCGCTTGAGTTATAGATTGTTTAACTCTAACATAATATCTAGAAATGATACTCCTTTTTGTAATTTAAATAAAACATAAAGACATAATTGTCCACAATAAGTAGTTCCCGGTTTTTGAATTTGAAACGTATTATAAATTCCATTGCCAAGTATTTCTGTTACTTCATTCGTAGGTGGAAGTCCGTATGAGTCAAAATAATAATTTGAACAGTTTATATTTCTTTGTCCTGCTGACCAATGTACGCCGTTTTGGTCTGAAGTGTGAAGATTCGTTATGAAATTTACAATTATTGATGGAACTTTGTTCCGGGAACTGAAGGTTCCTGTTGGCCTATTTTTTAGGAATTGTAATTCGTTTCTCATTAGAACATGAAAATTCTTTATTCCTAATTGATTTGCGATTTTCTTTAGGTCGAAATTCGTTGTCGTTTGTGTTCCATATAATTTAAAAAACTCATTTATGTTGCTCATTTTATAATAAAAAAAATTTCTTAAGGGACCCCTAGAAGACAGAAGGGAGGGGGTATTGATTTAAAACTGTTCTCTAATGATGTCTTTCCTTACTACTTATTCGATTTTGAAATGATTATATTATAATTATCGGAGCGAAGCTCCTCTGGCTTTAGCCGATTCTAATCTATATTGTTTTATATATTTCAATTTTCTTCATGAACTTTATTTGTAAAATATGTTTCATCGTTAAAATGATTGTTTAAAAATGTCATAACAACTATCCCGCATGTCGCCGTCTATGCGTTCTAAATTTAGAAGAAGAATTTTATTGTCATTTGCTTTTATTGTCAATGCACTCTTATGTGCTTAATCTATTCATGTCTTCACAATGGGAAGTACTTTACTACCCGTATGTGTTTGGCAAACGCTAAATGAATTTTGCAAATCGATTTCTAAAACTGAATTTGAAAATAGACTTTGCAAATGGATTTTGAAAATAGATTTTGAAAACAGATTCTGAAAATAATTTACGTAGGGGTAAATTGAAATGTCAAAACTTTACGCACGCGTAAGTTGAAATGTCAAAAGTTTACCGATGGGTAAATTGAAATGACAAGATATAGCATGATAATTTTAGGGGAAAGCTGCTAGACGTTTCTCTCTCTTCAATCTCTGTCTCTCTTCAATTATCAGGCAGTGTACGGGTTCATTGAATAATTTTGAGTTTATGAGTTACAATGATCTTCTAGTTCACACAATTAGTACTTTAAATAATGTTGAGCATACAATAACGAAGAATGACTAAGTAATAATTGCGTCTTCTTAATTTATCATAGTGCTCTAATCTTAATAATAATTGAGAACCATTTCACTTATTTTTAATTGAGATAACGAAGGATATATTCTTGAGGTTTCTTCCATTTCTGAAGTTCCTTCCATTTTTAAAGAAATATTATTAGTCACATGATATATTTTAAAAACCTGAAAGATGGATAAAATTCATGAATTTGAAATTCTCAAATTTGAGATTTTCGGTGTCCTGCAACGGTCATGATTTTCAAGGTAAAAATTGTAATTCACAAATTTGAGATTCTTAACTTTTATGATTTTCGGTGTCCTGGAACGGTCATGATTTAAGCAATGAAAAATGTCATAATCACAAATTTGAGATTCTTAACTTTTATGATTTTCGGTGTCCTGGAACGGTCATGATTTTGGTGGGGGTGAAATGTCATAATCACAAATTTGAGATTTTGAAAAATTTGAAAATTGTGTATTTTTAAAAACGCCCAAATCGGAGCGAAGCTCCTCTGGCTTTAGCGCTTTAGCCGATTTATGAATTTAGGTCTTCATAACCTGAAAAAGGGTTCAAATTCATGAATCGGCTTAAGCCAGAGGAGCTTCGCTCCGATTTATGTCGTTTTTAAAAATACCATTTTTTGAAAAAATGGTACTTTTTGAATGGACTAAATTCATGAATTTAGGTCTTAAAAACCTGAAAAAGGGACTAAATTCATAAATTTATGTCGTTTTTAAAAGTACTAATTTTTTTGATTTTATGGTGTCCTGGAACGGTCTTTTGTCCATTACTTATGTCGCATCAGTTAATCGAGAGTTAATAGATGACAATGATTTTGAAAAATATAGTAGAAAACTGATAAAGTTTTACATACGATTGTATCTTTATAAGGTAAAAATGCTGCTAAAAAATCAGTGATTTTTTAAACCAATCTACGCACCCGATTGGGGTGCATAGATATAATAAGATTAAGTCGAAGCTTTCATAGAATGATAATGATACTTGATTAAATCAATGAAGCTATGAACGTTTCTGGCTCATTAGCCGTCATCATAATTTATTATAGATGTTAAGAATTCAGAATCAAAGTGAAGTTGATTCTTTTCTGATGAAGTTCGCTCTGATTCTGAATTCTTATCAATAAAGTATGATGCACTGATGACGGCCAATGAGCCAGAAACGTTTGTAGCTCCTTTGATTTAATTAAGTATTGTTATCATCTTATTAATCTTTTCCCTTCGAGGTCTCGGCTTATCTTTAAAAGCTTTCATAAACTGAAGAAGCCCAAGGACTCAAGCGATACTAAGTTCATCCGTTTAGTTTAATGATTAGCAGTTTCTTACGCGTTATGATCTCATAATTCAGTTTAGCTTTAGTATTTTAAGTGGAGTGAGTGTTATTATGGTGCTAAACGAATTAGCTTCATAAATCAGATAATTGCTTCTTTAAATAAATGATATTCACTGTTGCTGCAACGAATTTTTTATCTAAGAATTAATTTTCCTACATGTTGCGGACATACTGGAATCTTCAACTATCAGGGGCTTATCGCCAGTCGCTTTAAGATCAGAAACCAAGTAAGCTAAATAGGCCTTTATACACAGGCGCTTCTGATTTACATAATTAGCCAGTTGGCAGTTGTCAAAATTGCCAATGATGGAGTATGCTGGTGAAGATATGGATTTTCAGCACATCAGAAAGTAATATGTCACGTTTGCTTGAGTATTAAAGAGCATTCTCATCTCTAAAGACGAGTTTTCAACAGTCTCATTATGGTGTGATAAGTCAAATTTTCGTAATGATTTTATAAAAGTTTTATTAAAACGTAGTAACTAGACGTACGTGGTGTGATCCAAAATGTCCCGGACTAACCTACTTGCAGATAACCTGTGATAACGAATACTACTTCAGATGTAAATTTAGGTCTTTAGGGCATGAGAAATATGGTCGCCGAAATTTTTCCGGTCAGTTTTCTATTTTTTCAAAATTTTCAAACATTTTTGTCTGAATTTCAAGATTTTCCTATAAATTCTAGCGATTTAGAATTAATATATTTAGATTAACTTGACAGTTAAGCTATCACTAATAACCTGACTAATAATTAACGGAAAAACAAATGTTTTGTTCCAGAAAACAGTTTACTTTTCAATGTATGAGCCGTTAGCATTCGTCACTTTTTGCCAACGAAGTCTCAATTCACAAAAAGCTTTATGAAAAAATTCCGGTGTCAAAGAATCAAAAAACTCAGTAACTGCATCCCGCAGTTCAACTGGCGATTCAAAATGGTGTCCACGAAGATGCTTTTTGAGGAATCTAAACAGATAGAAGTCACTTGGGGCCAAGTCAGGTGAATAAGGAGGATGGCTCAATAGTTGAAATCCGTTTCTCGTTAAGGCATTGGTTGTCTCCTGCGAGGTGTGAATCGGAGCATTGTCATGAAGCAAGTAGAGGGGAATGTTTCGTGGCTTTCTTATTTTCTTCCTCGCTTCAGATAACAGATTGGAATAATATTCGCTATTGATTCTTACTCCTTTATCCGCAAAGTCAACCAGTTGGATTCCCGAAGCGTTCCAAAAGACCGTCAGCATCAACGACCGGCGATGTGATGTTCCGGATCGCATTTTCAAAGGGGCAGACTCGCCTGATTTTCGCCACTCTGCAGATTCTCGCTTACTTTGAGGCAGATACAAACTTAAAGGTGTTTCATCCTCTGTAAGGATGCAGTTCAGAAACTGATCTCCGTGCATTTCGAGGAGATCCAAATTTGACTGTGCCGCCAGAAGTCTGTTCTCCTTCATTTCAGGTGACAGAAACTTCGGTACGAAACGTGATGCCAGTTTGCGATATCCAAGTCTTTCGATGATGTCATGACAGGAGTGATAACTGATTCGCAACTCTCTTGACAACTCACGGATGGTTATCCTTCTGTGTGCTGTAATCACTTCATCGCACTGACTCGATTTCTCTTCCGGAATCTCCTGCGGCCGACCAACAGTTGAAAAATCTTGCTCCACAGATTGTCTTCCGCGTTTAAATTCGCTTATCCAGAAATAAGCAGTAGTTCTCGATGGAGCTTTGCTTCCATATGCCAGGCTTAATTCCTTTAGAATGTCACCATTAGCGAAGCCGCGGATAAGGAGGTATCGTATCACACTGCGATATTCGACTGAAGACACGCTTGTCACATCCATCATGAAAACTGATAGAACAAAGAACCATCGTTGACACGGATTTCTTAATGAATGCGTGCTGAATGAACTTCACTGATTGATATCGTAACACATGAAGCAATTAACAAAAGACGTGCAATATTCATGGCAAAGATATCCGTCAAATAAGGTACAAATCAAAATCAATCTAACTATAACAATAAGACAAATCGGATCTCGATCAATTCAGAAAATACAGAAATTCATGTTAAAATGTAAAAATATTTTTTAAAAATAGAAAACTGACCGGAAAAATTTCGGCGACCATATTTCTCATGCCTTAAAGACCTAAATTTACATCTGAAGTAGTATTCGTTATCACAGGTTATCTGCAAGTAGGTTAGTCCGGGACATTTTGGATCACACCACGTATGTGTATTCCATACAAAAATATGATTATTAATGAAGGGGATTGACTCGCGCACATTTTTCTGCACATTTGACTGGCTGAATGACATCATCAATATGTTAGTCTTTCTCATTGTACGATGAAGTTTCATAAATTTGAACGATGGTAAAATTTTCGTGTCCTTATCAAAACTGTTTCTTAAAATCCTCGTCCCGTTTTTCTATGATAGTGTGTGAAGGAAATGTTATATTGCATCGAATGTGGAAGAATAAGGGGAAAGTAGACCAATGGATTATTTTTCATGATGCCTTACATAGTTGATAGTGGGATAACTGAGGAATTATGATTTAGTCTCGTCGTAAGCGTTGTAGAAGGATTGTTCTATGTGTGCAAATAATTCAAATAAATCTATTTTGTAATTCAATTAATAGAAATAAGTAGTGGGTGAAGATTGGCCAATTATTTCGGTCGTTAAGGACAAGGCTCCAGAAATAATTTGAATCGGATAAATAATTGGCCGGTTTTTTCGCCCGTACGATATAGTTTTTGACCTTTAATTCAATGAAACATTGTAATTGTAGATCTTACTATTTAGATCATACGACGTATTTGCTGTTTTTCTGTTGTTCTCAAGTTGTATCATGTTCTCAATTAAACCACAGCAGTTTCTTAATTGATTAAATCATAATGATAGAATTTTTCGGTTTACAGCTGCAATTTTTCGAATGAATATCGAAGGGTCGGATGAAAAGACCATCGAGGACGCAATCCGACGAATCCTGAAGGATGCCAGCGACAAAGAGGGAGGCCGTCGCAGACGCGAGTCTGGAGAGGCACCAAAGCGCAAGATGAACCGCTAGTGTCAAAGAACTTTTGAAATTTGACTGAATTGTTAATGACTGGAATGGGCTGCCAATTTCTTGCAGAATAAATTACTTCATATGTTGTAGCTTTCTCGAGTTTTCTGAGTCTGAGGGACTGCGTTTGAGTATAGGTATTTAAAGGGGACTATCTTATAGTGTATCTGTGCAAAAATACAATTAATGTTATGATTATTAATGAATTTTAAGGTAAATGGGAAGCTAAAACGGTCGTAAGAAATTGTCGGCAAATGAGCGATATGACGTGTCGGCACAGTAACGTAATGACGCCTGTCGGCAATTAAGCAGTAAATCAGGAACCGTCCACCTTTTTGCCGACAGCGAAAAGTAACGATATTTCGTTGTCGGGCCGACATATTTTTTTTCACTGGGTCATGAGCATGTATTTTGTAGGTAATTATGACTTCATTTTATAAACCGCCAATTCCTATCAATTAGAACGAGTTCTTTTATTTCTTGATGTTTACTTCCATCATACCGGCTCCTGTAAATCATACAAAAGTTTCGAAATATTAATCTGCATAATCGTGTAAGCTTACATGTAGAGTAGAGGGACGTAAAAATTTATTAAGTTGAATCTTTCAGACAATCTGGATTGAATTACAAATGAAGATCACTGGCACAGATGACTAATTGTCATTAATGCGATAAGCATGGTGTGTGCTCTACTTGTATGTAACAACAAATGTAACAAAATATACCACTAACGAATGCCTGTATGGCTACAGTTTTCACAGATCACAATTTGATGCCGTGCGCAGATGAATCTGTGGCATTGCAAACATAATTGTTTTGTTTTGCTGTCATGAGATCGAGGGCAAACTTCCCAATTAAAAAGATGACGTTGAATCAACGGTGAAAAAACGTTGATGTTCAACGAGATTTTGGTTGATAAACGGTTGATTCAACGTTGATGGATGGTTGATATCGTGACGCTTTGGCCGCTGATATAACGTTGATTCAACGTTACTTAAAAACGTTGAAGAAAGTGGGGTGATCAACGTTTTATCAACTACTTTCTGTTAATATAAAACCTTCTTTAACCCTATCTTACCCGGGGGGGGGCTAAAACAGCCCCCCCTTGTACATTTTCTAAAATATCTCATAAACCATATTAGCTAGGAGTCTGAATTTTTATGACTTTTAGTTTGAATGTATGACACATCATCAGTACAAATTTGATTGCAATTGGCCCACTTGAAGGTCAAATTTGAGGGTCATTGTGAAAAGTACTTTTTCAAAAAATGAATTTTCCCGTTTTTCTAACTTCTACATCTCTATCAATCAGAATACGATACACTGTATCTCGTGAAATATAACAGCTAGGAGTCTGAATTTTTTTGAAAATTAGTTTAGTCGTATGACACATCATCAGTGCAAATTTGATTACAATTGGCCTACTTGAAGGTCAAATTTGAGGGTCATTGTGAAAAGTACTTTTTCAAAAATTGAATTTTCCCGTTTATCAATTTTCTGCATCTCTATCAAAATATAATATCTCATGAAGTATGTCAGCTAGGAGTCTGAATTTTTTTGACAATTAGTTTAGTTGTATGACACATCATCAGTGCAAATTTGATTACAATTGGCCCACTTGAAGGTCAAATTTGAAGGTCATTGTGAAAAGACATTTTTCAAAAATTCCCGTTTTTCTAACTTCTGCATCTCTATCAGAATATATTATCTCATGAAATGTGTCAGCTAGATAATTCTTCAATGTAGGTGAAAAAATGATTTATGTTGATATTGAACCTTTCATAAAATCAGCAAAATCCAAATTTTGAATTGCTATTTTTAGAATGAAAACTAACAACTCAACCAAAATAAAATCCAACATTGAATTTTTCACGTCTAAATCAGTTGTGTTTATAGATAACTTTCAGAATGATTTGATCATTGGAACATTGATTTGTTGATATTGATTCCTATTATTTGAATTCAAATTTTGAATTGCTATTTTTTAGAACGAAGACTGTCAATTCAACAAAAATGAATGCCACCATTGAATTTCTCATGTCCTAATTGTGCAGATAGATTACTTTCAGAATGATGTGATCATTGGAACATTGATTTGTTGATATTGATTCCTATTATTTAAATTCAAATTTTGAATTGCCATTTTTAGAACAAAGACTGTCAATTCAACAAAAATGAATGCCACCATTGAATTTCTCATGTCCTAATTGTGCAGATAGATTACTTTCAGAATGATGTGATCATTGGAACATTGATTTGTTGATATTGATTCCTATTATCTAAATTCAAATTTTGAATTGCAATTTTTAGAACGAAGACTATCAATTCAACAAAAGTGATTGCCACCATTGAGTTTCTCATGTCCTAATTGTGCAGATAGGTAACTTTCAGAATGATGTGATCATTGGAACATTGATTTCTTAAGGGGGGGCTGTTTTAGCCCCCCCGGGTTTTCGACGCTCAAAATAGCCCGGGTAAGATAGGGTTAAACTGATTTTCAACCTTACATCCTCATTACCCGTTCAACGATATAAGTAAGGAAAATATCACAATTGTTGATAGGCATATTTATTTACATTTCAATGACGTAATTTGACATGAGCAAAATGACATAAAACTGGAATCACAAACTGCTGGGTCACTTGGAACATCCGCTGAAAATATCGGGCTTCATGCAATATGGAGTCATGCATTAAACACATAAAATCATCCTATATCCGTACCTATTATGGTGATTGAATATAAAAATGCAATTAAGTAATTTGCAGCAGAATTGAATTAATCTTGCAATGTTTTGACCGGGAATTGGTAGAATAGCTGTAGAAGAAAATGTTTCATATTTGAGGTTCATAAACTCTTACATGCTCTAAATTTTGCTGATCATTGCTTATATGACGATTATGTGACTTAAAACGAAAATGAAACAAGGTGAGCTACATAAAACGGAAAATCGGGAAAAACCAGGGTTTGAATGCGTAAATTTGAAATATTTAGCCTACATTAGTTTAATTTCGTAAAAAACGGAAAATTGCGATCCCTGATAACAAACCTATATAAAATGGCAGCGCAAACGATTATTCGGAAGATGCTACTCTGAAATATTCTTTAGATTTTTCTTGATGGAGCTTTGTCGACCGCAAGGGTGCCATCATAGTTTATTGAGTAATATAGTTAGATATTTGAAATTTGAATGAAAAACGATTGAACAATCATTCAGCTTATGGAGTTTTCTTCTGATTAAAACAAATACATTATGACACGATGCGCTTCTTTTTAAGCTATAGGGCCTACAGAATATAGCGCTTTAAACTGAAGTAAGTGTTCTTTATTCAAATTTCAAACATGATCGTCTTTCCGTACAATAGTAACCTCGCAGTAAAACAGTGGTTAGGCCTACACATTTGGTAAAATATTCCTACTAAAATTTTACTTTGTAGGATAACATCGAGATTACAAAAACTGAGCCCTTCTCTCCCAAGTAAACAGCAGAAGGGATGGACATCTTTCAAAAACACAATTTTTCATCCGCTTAAGAATTTAGCAAATGAAGAAAGCTTTACCACCATACAAGATGACGTTTATATAGTAGCACACATCGAACGATCAGATACAAATAATCTTGATGAAAATCACTTTTATCAACATATATGGGAAATTTCTCTATCCGGATTTGATCACATCCTTCATTTGAAAATCCTTCCAAACAGAAAACATGCCCACAGCCCGAATGCGTATTTCACGTCATGGAACACTGTCATTTCGAGTCGAACACCGTTGCGCCGCTATCAGTCGCATTTTAAAGAATAGAGGTGATACCATTTTCTCTGTTACAATTCAACAGAGAAACATTCACTACTCAAATGAAATTTGAGGCGATGATGCGAGGTAACTCAAAAGCATCTTTGGTTGGATCACAAGGCGGTTGTCCGAATCTGATGATCACTTGGACGTTGCGAGTATGAGAGACTTATGGGTAAATAAAATTCCAGTAGCTTTCGGGGCTAATTAGCTCAAATAACAAGACAGAAAAGCAGCCGAACGTAGGTCAGGTCTTGAGTCATCGATGCACAGATAAGACGAGTTTGCACAGCCTCAGCAATCAACACCTGTAAAATGAAGACAACTTTTGTGCTGATGTGCAGAGCAGAATTATCAAACTTAACTACCCTCAATTTACATTCCATGGGTAGGCCTACTCAAAGTTTAAAAAAGAAATCATTTATAGTAATATTAGGCGTTATAGTAAAGATAATTAAGAAAATTGCTTTTGGATCATTTAATCTTCGACAATGTGGCATGCGATATTCACTGGAATTTTGATAGCATATGAAGAAATTCAGGAGTGGACAAATTGTGATTATTATCAATTTATTAACAATTTTCTAATCAATACTCGTAGTATTTATCAATTTCATTCTGATATTCAAGTAACTTTTTTTAGAAAAATGTGATCTGCAAATAAAAACGGAGTATGTAGCCTATTGCCGACCGCTTTTTCAACAATTCATGCGATGAAAATATTCAGGAGCGCTTGAATTTTTATTATAAAATTGATACATGGAAATTCATTTTGATATCCAAACAGTTTGTTTAAAAACACAATCTACAAACACATACACACATAATATCCTCTTGTCTCTACTATTTATATGACATCTCTTCAAGTAATTCATGGTGACATATGGGCATACAGCAAACATGTGACCACAATACAGGCATACAATAATATTGAAAAGTGCGAAGCATAATGTGTAGTAAGTCAACACAAATTCAGATGAAAGAGTAGCAATGAGTTTGCATTTTGATTGTTTTATACTTGTCGTAAAGCATGAAGAATTATTGATTAAATTGCACAACTAAACCCATTGTAGGGCTTTAACACAAAACTAGTCTTGTGCGCATAATTATACGGTGTGCATGTAGCCGTATACAACGTGTAGTTCGTGGTGTAGCATTTATACCTTTAGTGTGCTTGATTATTTTTCTTAAACGACTCGAAATATCAAATTGATGGTATTTTTTTAAATGTGGCAATTCTGAAATAAGTAATTACCACAGGCGATAGCTACAGGTTTTCAATTCAATGGAAATTAAAATGGAAATAATGACCTATTTAAACATGTTTCCTTGATGGATGCATCTTTAAGAAACGATAGAAAAATTATACACTTAAGCAGAAATCGAATAGCAATAATAATTGTTGAAATTGATAAAAACATTATCCACCTAAACTTTTTGCGGTCCTGAAATAGAAATTTTAGATCTTGCCGCATGTTAAACTGTTTCAAAAAATTTTTCAATTATTTGTCATCCAAATATTAATGCTATAGTATAAGTAGGCCTATAGCCTGATACACATCTAAATATTGAAGTGCTAAATTACAAAGAGTTTTATTGTGCTAATCAAATTCTTTCATGCTCATAGTTTCTCAAATTTTTAGCATGCAACTACTCTGTCTCAACATGCCCAGATGTTTGTGCTATTTTAAATACAAACAATCAGAAATTACGGATTTAAAAATAATATAATATAATTTCAACATAATTCCATTTAATTATAATTCTTTTCACGACACAATCAACTTTTTATCAATTTTTCAACGAGAAACGTCGACTTGAAAACTGATAAACATGCACAACTCAATTTCACATATTGAATTCGAAGTAAATAAGCCTTGAGCATGTGACATCATTTTTTTTCATCACAAAAATGAATTCAAAGTATTGGTAGGACTCCTTGTGATAAGTCTGCTACACAGCTAAGAGTAATTGAGATATTTTGTTGTTACCAGTAAATTATATGAAGTATGACGCTTATATCTTTTTATCATTTGTAAAAGTAAGAGCAGATATAACAGTAATCACTAATGGAAAGGTCTACGTTCATGATCAATGAACCCAAATCCATGCCCAAATCTCTCCTTCGATTTTGTTTTTGGGATTTCCAAATACATGTACCTAGACTTGCAGTTAAATGCTGAAAACAAAATTGACAAGCTAAATCTGAAAACATTTAGAAACTTACCCTTTTTCTGTAGTCTGATCCAATAGATGCTTTTTTAATTCAATAATTCTGATACATGAATCAAAGGAACTTGATGGCTTCATTGAGTAGAAGAACTCACAGACTACATACGAGTGCTTTTCCTTTTCGATTTGTTGATAATTGAAAGAGAATTGATGGTAAATCCATATAACTGGACACATTGCAGGTCATTGAGGTAGTCGTAAGTAGATTGTGCTCCATGTATTGTGCATGATATTAACGAAGTAAGATGATGAAAAACGTGGACGATCACAAAACCGACTAAATAACGGTGTGTAAGTAGAAATATCCTCTTGATGCGCTGACTTTTGTAATAGCAAGCAGCACACGTAAACACGGGTCAAATAAACCACGAGCGCGAAGAGTGCACAAGCTACTGCGCCTGACTTGCGCAGCTTACTGTTTCACGTCTGGGCGGACAATAATTATAAGCAGGGACTATGAGTCACAGGCATCAACAATTGGCAGCGGGAGAATATTATCGACCACTACTTCTCAATCTGCACGCAGATGCGGCCACGGCCATCACAGGCTGCCAACAATGTGACTGAACTCTCTCAGCTGCGTGCGCGTGGCGATCGAATTTCCTTAAGTGACGGAAAGTTATAGAAGCGAAATACGATTACGCAGATGGAGCTGGATGCTTATGCATTTGTTAGTCCAGTTACACACTGATTTAATATCAAAATTTTTGCAAATTATTAGCCAAGCAATTTGGCGAACACACGAGCAAATCGATCAAAATCGACATGCTGATGGGTACGGTATACGTGGAGCTTATAGATTTCAATTGACAGATATTCGATTTGAGAAGGTAAAATGTGTGCCAGTAGAATTGCTTAGGCTCCCTTTGAGAATATACGTATGTCATGTGTAATTGTTGACCTGATTCGTTCGTCAGTGTTGATTGATGTTGTTGCTATAATAGCTATACAGTACACATGTAGTGAGTGTGAACGATGATGAAAAATGAGAGGAAGAAGAAAAGGGGACAGAGTGAGTGAGAAAGAGAGAAGGAGATGATGAAGTCACCCGAATATCTATTTTATACAGGCATAAAGTAGATATTCGGGTGACTTCATCATTTTTTTCTGTAGGTCTACAAAATTTCATCAAATAAAAAGAGCACATGTATATAAAATACTCGAAATAATAGTATATACGCATGTTTCATATGTCAATGTTGTATCCATGAGCGATTCTTTGAGTTATTTAAATGCATTTATGTCACTTCTTACAGCATCAATATTATTAGTTAAAGTCGGTATCTAATTCAAATGGACAACTCTTCAAATGGACAATGAAACGCTCTTTTAGTTATATTTTATCCACTTACATGGATGATCGATGTTTTAACCATGTACAATTCCAAATTATAATTTAGAGCAAATTATACATACATTTCCCACTCTTCACAGTGTTAAATATTATTAGTAGCGTATAGCCATTCTTATTCCAAAGAAAGACCATTTTACTTAATATGTAGCCTAACGATACGTCTTGATAGGGTTTATCCATGGTGCATGCATTATCCATGTTTTATCCAAAAACGGTCATCTAGGGCTTATATCCGCAGAAACAATTAAAATGTTTAATCAACGTTCATTCGACGTTTTTTCAAAGCTTTTGACACCAAGTTGATTTTTGGTTATTTTTCAACGATGATTTCAACCGTACGTTCATCAGCAACGTTTATTCAACGTTTTTTCAACGTTTGTCACACCAAGTTGATTTTTGGTTAGTTTTCAACGATGATTTCAACCGTTGAAAAAACGTCATTTTTTACTTGGGTTGGCATCGTCCAGGTTTGCTTGCCTTCGCAATGCATGTTGTAGGAGTGGTGACTTCCCGAATTCCAAATTTCGACAAGCACTCCCTGATGTCAAGACGTAGTCGCGGGTTTTCAATACGCCTTTGCATAAGGGGTCGACATAATTCATATGCCAGCTCCTTTTTGAATTCATAGTGACCTTCCATTGAATTGGCGACTGACTTTGTCATCATTTTATGAGCGCAGATAACATGACGTCAACCAAGTTCATGGCAATTGCATATGGCCACCTCCTGCACTTCCTCTTTGACCTGTGTGCGTACAAGCTTGTCCAGATTGTCGACACCTCCTTTTGTTTCGTTATAGGTCTTCACTATCTCAGGCTTTCCATCTTCCTGAGTGTTGTTCGTTTGAGGTCCGATGTGCATGGATGACAGCAGCAAAACTGGACGCCTTTGCTTGTCCCAAAATGAGCAGAGAGTCATGTCGGGGGTGTAGTAGTGACGGGTGTCTCCCTTGACACGTTCTGACAAGCATTTGGATCTGGCAGGAAGTACTCGGTTGTTTTGTCTCACAGTACCAACATACGTTGTGTTGTGATTTAATAACTCCTGCACTAGACCTTCGCTGGTGAAGAAATTATCGGCAGTCACATTTCTTCCTCGATCCAAATAATCTTCAACCAAGCCCATGACAATGGCATGAGCTGATGGTCTAGATTCTTGCTCGCTCAGTGTCCCTTTACCGATGTAAACAATGCATTTCAGTGGAATTGTTGTCTCCGAGTCAACACACCAAAAAATCTTGATGCCAAATTTTCCTGGCTTGGATGGAATATACTGCGGAAACTGGACTCGACCGTGGAACTCAACTAACATCTCGTCAACACACAGGAACGGTCCTGGAGTGTACACTAACTTCGGAGTTGCATTGAAAGTTTCGACAACACTGCGAACTGGACTCAATCTGTCGGTAGTATCACGGCGTCTGCTAATAGTAAGGAAGTGACAAACACCAGATAGCGCAAGATGGCCGCCATCGCTGACGTCCCCCCCCTCTGGAACGGCAGAGTGTCGTGGTCGGCCGCCGTGGTGCTTCGGGTCTGAGTCCCCCCCCCTCTGGAACGACAGAGGATGTAGTCTGTCGTGGTGTGCCGGCCAGGTGGGTCCACGTTCACAAACTGTTCGCTGACGTCCCCCCCCTCTGGAACGATAGAGTGTCGGTCGTGGTGGACTTGGGCGACCGCCAGGATTAGTCTTGAGGCTATAGTGTGTGATGTTTTTCGTGCAATCTGCTGAATGTTGGGTTGTAAAATGGGTTGTTTCGAGTGGAAGGAGTGGTCGGATGAGAAAACGGAGGTCGGATTCGTATTCAGCGTGAAATTCTGCATCGGTATGGTGAGTTTCAAGGCAATCGGTGAGAAAAAATTTTCAACATTTTTCGAAAAACGACAGAGTTAGAATTTGGGACGTTTTGGTGTGTAGCGTCAAAACGAAGCATCGGATGAGAAAACGGAGGTCAGATTCGGATTCAGCGTGAAATTCTGCATCGCTATGGTGAGTTTCAAGTCAATCGGAGAGAAAAAATTTTCGGCTGACGTCCCCCCCCCCTGGACAGCTTGCTTCGATTTTGGCTTCCAGTGGACGGATTTTGTCGTGCAATAGCTCGTTTGAAAGCTAAGAGTGAGACAAATTCAGTGAAAGAATCGGCTTGTTCCTATCTGTCTTCGTTCAAAAGTTAGAGCGGTTACAAGATTTTAGGTCGGAGCTCGCTCACCTGAAAAAATCCTAAGTGTCAGAGTGGCTTTGTATGGGTAAAATTTTGAAAATTTTCCAAAGTGTGGAATTTCGACCTGGGAGCGCCACCAAAACATTTTTCATCAAATTTCACTGACCTCCCCCCCTCTGGACAGCTTGCTTCGATTTTGGCTTCCAGTGGACGGATTTTGTCGTGCGATAGCTCGTTTGAAAGCTAAGAGTGAGACAAATTCAGTGAAAGAATCGGCTTGTTCCTATCTGTCTTCGTTTAGATGTGAGACACCATTTAAGATTTTGGGACATTGGCGGAAAACGACAGAGTTAGAATTTGGGACGTTTTGGGCTGTAGCACCAAAACGAAGGCTCGGATGGGTAAACGGAGGCCAGATTTGGAATCAGCTTGATGTTATTGTCCAATGAGGATCATCATCCAATGAGAATCAAGCATTTCTTTATAAATAGCGAGCCTTCCACAGTGAGAATCATTCCATCGTTGAATCACACGAGTGACGGACGCACATTTTCTCTCTCTCTCTAGTTCCCTGTTCTATTATCCAACTAAAATGGTAAGTCGCTACTTCCCTCCCTCTCCTCCCTTGAACGTAAACTTAATACAATCTTTTTTCATTTTCAGGCATCTACTCCATCTGCTGCACTAGTAGGACAAAATGGCGGTCAAACGTTACAAGGTTCGCTACGGTCAGATCATCTTCAACTGAGGCCAGTGGAAGAAACATCCAAGGTACATAATCCTACACCGCTACAGCGTAAATTTAAACAAGCCTTGCGTTATGATGATCATAGCGTAGTACTCCAAACGGGAATGCTCCCTTCCACGGATGTCAAGATAATGCACAATCAGTATGGGGACTACATACTGATCCCCGTGAGTCCGTACATTCGCCACCAACTTGATATTATTGAGGAGTACGTGACATTAAATATGGACATTCCTACTCCTCTTGCTCAAGAGTGGAAGGCGAGAGATGACAAGGATACTCCCTATAGAAAGATTTGGGATGGTAATCACATTTGCCTACCGGTATCACATTGGTGTACTTACTATAAGAAGGAGGGAGATCATTCAATACCCATCAGATGTGATGAGCTCGGAGAAGGTACTTGGGATATCCTTTTCAAAGTGAATGGGCTATATTATGGTCGACACAAGGATAATAAAATAGCCTCTCTCTCCATGCATATGGAATCCATCCTATATATTCCGAAACCACCCAACGTGGACGACATAATTGATCAAATCCTTAACAGCAGTGGTACGAAGCGCAAGTCGGAGAAGAATGCTACATCAAAACGCAAATCAAAGAAGGAGAATTGCTAGTCCTTTCCTAACTCTACCCTATGACAATTCGCTTATGTGCTTTGAGTGTCGTAGACGTGGTCTTATTAGATACATTTTACTTCTTCGTTGCCATCATATCATTTGTGTATTTTGTCGTGAAAAGCATCGATGTAATTCTTCATTTTGTAATATGTTATAGAACGTTTCCTTAGATGTGTAAATTTCCGTTTTAGGCTTCTATCATCATTTTTATGGATTGTGAGGGTGAACCTGTACAGGAGCTCAGTGCTATTGCTATGAACAATTGGACATATCACATTGTTAGTGTCTATCATCAACATGCCAACTGCGATCCCAATGTTGATCAATGGGCGAGAAAACACATTCATGGACTTAATCTGAAATATTTGCAAGACTATGGCTTTTCTTGTGAAAGTGCTCTTCTTATTGACTTTAAACGATGGTTAGCTGCTTTCAATGTTATACGCATCTTTTGTAATAATCCTGGTAAGGAGAGGAAAGTATTTCCCAATCTAATCATTGATGATATTTTGCTCCCGCCTTGGAATAGTAGAGTGAATCAACATTATCATGAAGTCACGAAACGTTTTAAGGATTTGTGTGTTCCTATTTTGTCTGTTCGTTGTAGTAGCTACGTTCATAACCAATGCTTCTTTCCTCCTTACCTCAACACTGCCAAAGTCCTGTATGGTTATCATTGCTCGCTGTATGATAGTTATCAGCTGTATCTATTTTATCTCTTTCAAACCATTGATTTATAATGCATGCTTGTTACCGTTATTCAATAAATGTTACTATGAGAAGAGTTGTTGTTTTCATGCAATGGATGGGTTAGATAAAGGGCGATCATGTCTTTCTCAAACGACTGCGGAACATTACGTTTTCATAGACAAAGTTTAAAAGGAGCTGTTCAAGATTATGTGATAAAATTTCATAAAGATGAGACCGACATCGAAGCAGTGGTCGATGATGCTAGCACTCTATTTCTAGAATTAATGAATACATTCTCTGATAGCATTATCATGGCGCGATTAGTTGCGAAAATTAAGTTTAGTCATTTTGGAAAGCAAGAGGTGGAAAGTCGCTCTTTCCATTTTGCTTCTTACTCAATGGAAGTGGTAGATCACCCCCAAGAATTTTTTAAAAGACATATGATAAAAATTGCTGAACGTCTTAACGCATTTAACCATCATGGTAGCAGTCAAGTGATTGAAGCGATTTCAGATATTCACATTCAACTTTCCATAAAGAAAAATTGAAAATGCAGTGGTACTTGATTGTAGCACAACTGGTTTTCGAGCTATGTCTGCTCACTCTCGAAGTATATTCCTTCTGTACATGCGTCTATTATTTAGAAAAGGCTAGCAAATTCATATCTTCAAAAAGACTTGCTATAGACATCAGTAACGGTGAAACTATGTGTTGCGATGTATGTAAGCGAAAGGATGGAAATGAAAAGCGCATCTTCAAGAGATGTAAGCATGCTTTTTGTCAACGCTGTTTCATACGTAATTGCATTCAACTTTGCCAATGTAACCACTGTGATATTGCTCATTTCGAGTGTCACTTATGTCGCAATAGTTAGTACCTATGCAAATGTGGTAAAGATAGGTTTTAGCAAAGACTAATACGGAAAATGGCGAAACGTAAAATGACGAAACGTAAAAGTCAAAAGTTTTCTTCAGCCATTCAAGCTCTCCGACGAATGAAAGCAAATCAGCGATACAATGCTATACGACATGCTAACGATAAATTCATTTGTGAAATTATTTCTCATGTGAGGAAGTTGAGGACGAAGAAATTAGCGCCAAAACAACGAAAGTTACTTAAGCGATATGTTACGAAATTGCGTTTCATCTCCAATCCTAAAGTCACCCTTCAAAGAAAGAGGAAAACTCTAACACAAAAGGGCGGTTTCCTTTCAGCAATACTTCCAATGATAGCTCCTGCCGTGGGCAACCTATTGGGTAATATCTTTGGCTCTAAGCGTTAATTATGCAAATGTTGAATCTCAAAGTAATAAAATGGATTTCAGACTTCAATGTGATAAAGTTCTGACTGTATCAGGTCCATCTCATGCAGGTAAAACTGTTTTCACGCTGAATTTATTGGATAAAAGAAGGGAGTTGTTTAAGGAACCTATCAATCGAGTGATTTGGTGTTATGGTATTTATCAACCGTCGCTGTTTCAGGAATTGCAAAGTCGCAACTTTATTCGACATGAAGGAATTATTCCAGTGGATAAACTTCAGTCTAATGATGTTGTTGTATTGGATGATTTATTAAAAGAAAGTAAGAATTCAAAAGATGTTACAGATATGTTCACTCGCGTAGCACACCATAAAAGGTGCTTTATCATCTATATCACACAAAATTTGTTTCCTGATGGAAAAGAAGCTCGTACACGAAACCTGAATACACACTATTATGCTATTTTCAAGAATCCGCGAGATAAAAGTCAATTTGAAATTTTAGCGCGACAAGTTGCACCCAGAGGATCAAAAGCCTTAATTGAAATTTTTCAAGCAGCTACTGAAAAACCATACGGTTACTTATTCATTGACTTTACGCAAGAGTGTCCGGAAGAATTTAGATTTCGAAGTGATATTTTGAAAACTCCCATGATTATCTACAAACTATGAGTTCTTATTCTCGCATGATTGTTATTCCTCAGGATGAATATGTACAATTGACTGCCATGCAGCAAGTAAAGCAACCTCTTGCAAATCAAATGTATAGGAAAGAAATAGATTATCAGCAAAATGTTCACATCAAAGATCCACATCGTGCTGTATTATTACAATCGGAAACTGTTGAGCAATTGAAAAACTTGAAGAATAAGATGCGTGACTCTGTATCGACTGCTACACCTTTAGCATCTCGCGCACATGCCATATCTCTTTTCAACAGTATTGAACCCCATCTCAATGTAAATGATAGAGGAGAAATCATTACAGATGAAAATAAAGTGATTGATGCTTCACGTTATGAAGACTTGATTCAGTATGCGACACGTAGAAAGCGCCGTCAGGGCTATGTTCCACCTGGTTGGTCATACTTTCTTAAACTATTGAAAAAGCATAATGTACCAAAATTTGCTTTAAATAATGAGACATTGAAAGAACTTGATTCAACAGTGGCTACTACTCCAATGCCTCAGGCGATGAAAATGCCAACAAATTGGTTTAAGACGTCACCTGCTACATCCCCTCCCACACTCACTAAGCAAACAAGAGGAAGAACTCGACGTAGATCTACATCGCCACTAAAACTGGTAAAAGGAAAACGTAAAACAGCTCCTCCTAGGAAATACATGTTCTCAGACTATTAATATGAAGCAGATGTGTTGCTTGCCATGTAATGAGCCGCCAGAGGTGAATGTCGTTGTCACTTGCACTTGCTGCGCCAGCTCTCATAATGAAACCCCTAAGCAATGTGAACACGATCGCAAAACCGCTAAAGCTAAATGCTGCAGTTGTTGTAAATGTAGAAAGGCAAGAAAACAAAAAGATGAGAAGGAGGAAAAAGAGTCAGCCGTCATCGACTGAACGTTTGAAGTCAATCTATTATGATGTAAAACATCCGGCAGGATTTGCATCTATCAAGAAATTATCAAAAGCGAGTGGTCTTCCACAATCACAAGTGAAACGATGGTTAAAGGGTCAGGCTACCTATACACTCCACAAACAAGCGAAAAAGAAGTACCGCACCCGCCATTATATTGTTCATGACATCGATGAACAGTGGCAAGCAGATTTCTGTGATGTTGCCTCCATTTCAAAACATAACTCGGGCAATAATTTTATTTTAACCGTCATTGATATTTTCTCGCGTTATGCGTGGGCTCAACCTTTAAAAACTAAAGAAGGGAAAGGAGTAGCAAAAGCATTCCAAACAATTTTTCGAGAAGGTCGCATTCCAAAAAGAATTCAGAGTGATCAAGGAAAAGAGTTTGAAAATCAGCATGTGACAAGATTATTTGAGAGGCATGACATTGAGTTGTTTAGTGTAAAGAGCGCTTATAAAGCTGCACTCGTTGAACGTTTTAATCGCACATTAAAAAATCGCTTGTGGCGACATTTTACTGCCAACTTGACACAAAATTGGACAAAGGTTCTACAAGATACACTCCATGCCTACAATCACTCTATCCATCGTTCTATTGGACTCAGACCAGTAGATGTAAATGCTGACAATGTAGATAAAGTGCGCGAATCATTCCAACGTAAACGCACTCATGTGAAAAGTGATGTGAAAATTGGCGATAAAGTTCGTATCTCAAAAGTGAAAAGTGTTTTTGCTAAAGGGTACCTCCCGAATTGGACAGAGGAGGTATTTACAGTATCAAGGATTAATCAAAAAGACTCTCCGACCACCTACAAGTTGAAAGATTACGATAATGAAGAAATTGAGGGTAGCTTTTACCGCGATGAGATTGAGGTAGTCACTGAAAGTGAAACATATTTGGTAGAGAAAATCATTTGATGTAAAAAACGGCAAGGTGAAGAATGGTGTCTTGTTAAATGGACTGGTTATCCTTCAAGTATGAACTCTTGGATGCGTCGTGCCGACATCTTTCATCTAAGTGATCGACAGTGATTCATGCAAAGTTGTAACTAACAATGTTTAGGGTTTGAGCTATGAATCCAACTGCCTCATTTTATTCACGACCCTCCTATGTAAGTGGCGGAGGACAAATTTACATCGGTGCTCGCCGCCAACGTGGAGGTAGCATACTTGGTGCACTGAAATCTGTTGTAGCACCTCTCATATCCAATGTCGGTAGATCTTTAAAACGAAATGTTTTAAGTAATGCCGTTGGCTTTGCTGGTGATGTTGCTAGTGATCTTTCCAGAGGTAGAAGTTTTAAGAGCAGTTTGTTGAATCATGGGAAGGAACGCGGTTTAAAAACATTGAAGCAGACCATTGCTGGTGTTACTCAAGGAAAGAAATCACCTAAACGAATGAAAAAAGGAAGGAGGAAACATCGCGGAGCTGGTAAGGTGCGATCTTCAGTCAAAAGGCATTCACGCAAACGTCGCAGAGGCTCTAATCATTCATCAGGCGCTAAACGACGACGCTGCTATAACTTCTAATCATGGAGTGTAAAACTTCCGGTTTTTGTTTGTTCGATCAACAAGCCATACAGACAGATATTCTTAGTTCAAGTATTGTAGATTATCATCCTCGAACAGCTGAGAATGCTGGCCCCATTGAATTTGTTATTCCTGGTGGTAGTGATGACTACATAGATTTGAGTTATGCGATGCTTGATTTGAGGTTTAGAATTCAGCAAGCAGATGGAACTGCTATTGACGATGCACATAAAGTTGGACTGAACAATTTACCATTGACTACATTACTTCGTGATGTTTCTCTAACGATTGGAGAGCAGCAGGTGGAAGGTGGTCAAAGCGATTATCCCTATAAATCATATTTCAATCATGTATCACAGTTTCATCCAGCAGCACAAAAAAGTCATATGGAAGCCATGGGATGGTACAGAGATGAAGCAGGAAAATTTGATGTTGAAACAAACAGTGGCTTTGTAAAGCGATCTGCTATGATTAAAGATAGTAGAGTATGTCAGCTATATGGTCCGCTGAATTTAGACTTCTTTAGACAGTCAAAGTTTTTACTCTGTAATACCAGCATGCGACTCAAGCTGACATTGAATAAGCCTGAATTTGCGCTGAATGCATTTGCTAAAGTTGACAATTTTAGAATTCATGTGGAAGATATTGCACTTTACATTCGTCGAGTAGTACCGAATCCAAGTGTCATTAGAGGGCATGCTGAAGGCCTTAACCGCCAAAATGCCATTTACCCCGTTCAGCATACAAAGCTTCTCACCTTTACAATTCCGAAAGATCAAAAGAGTTTCATGAAAGATGGCCTCTTTCCATCGGAAGCACCGAAGCTCCTCATGGTGGCAATGGTTGAAAATGATGCATTTAATGGTAATATAAAGAAGAATCCTTTCAATTTTAAACACAATCAATTAAGTGAAATTGCTTTACGTGTAAATGGTGTGAGTCATCCTGGTCCACCCTACAAACCAGATTTTGCTTCGGATCAATTTATGCGCAGTTATGTTGATTTTGTGGATGTCTTTGGCTTTTACAATACGGATGACACCAACGGACTGACTATGAAAGAGTTTAAGAGTGGATATACTATTTATGCATTTGATTTGACTGCTGACAGCGATATTAGTGCACCCTATCGTCAAGCGAACGTGCCTCATAATATTCGTTTGGATTTGACGTTCAAAAGAACACTACCTGAGACGATCAATGTATTAATTTATGCAGTCTTCGATTCAAATATTGAAATTACAAAGTATCGTGACGTGATTCTTCAGTATAATCGTTAATGAGTTGGTTGACTGCTGACGATATTAAGACTAAAGTGCAGCGTAATGCAGACGAAGCGACGTTGAACGCTTTCGATAATGTCTATTCACTCGATACCTTACCACCTGCAGTAAATCACTATCCCATCTTTATTGTGCTAAACACTCATTCGCAGAATTTAGGCGGTGAGCATTGGAAAGCGATCTTTATTGGAGAAGACCGACGTGGTGAACTATTTGACTCTCTTGCTCAACCTCCAAATATACCAACACAGCAGTGGTTGAGAAAAACATACGCGTCAATATCAGCGAAATGAACGCATACTACAACATCCACTTTCATCAACGTGTGGTGCTTTTGTACTGTACTTCATCTTAAGACGTTTACATGTATCTCGATTTGCATCTGTTATTCAAAACTTTTCATGTAATCCCATCCTCTAATGAAAAAATGATTTGTAAGTTCTATCATGATTTGAAATAAAAACATCATGTTGGAAAAATTGTTTTTTATTTTACAATCCGCTGGGTACGTACATACTCAATGAGATAGTCTAGGATCATATTTGCTTGTACATGAGATTTTAGTCCAGTAATGATCACTTTACTATTATGAAAGATTGCCACATGCACAGGTAACCAACAACTAATGAGAGCTGCAGGAAAAAGTTCGGGTTCATAACACAAACTGTAACTGCTGGTACGAATCTTCAAAAATGATAGACTGTCACTCAATTGAGTAGAGATCACCATATTGTCCACAGTCAGATTCGACATCACACACCTCTCCCTCTTCCATATCCGACGTAGTAGTCTTTGTAGCTCTAAGCGCATTGACTGCGCCGATGAATGAGAAAGGGCGCCGAGAATCTGTACAGTCCCATTTGGGAAGAGTTGAAGATTCCGTGAATTGTTCATCTTCACCACTAACATTTGAGGACGGCCCGGGTAATACTTGCTGTTTGGAAGCTGTTGGTGTAATGTTGTGAGATCGATTTTGGTGTAGAGTCTGAAGCGACGGAGAATGTTGACGATGGTGTAGCGATGGCGCTTCATGATGAAAGAATGAGTAAATTGAGCGATGTACCTTCCTTTTATACTTTTCCCAACTACCTTGATGAAATGTGAAGTTAGTATGAAGTTGGGAATGATAGAGTTGAATTCGCCGATTGTTGACGCGCAGCCAGATGCGATTTCCAATACGTGAATGTCTTTTCATATAGAAGTATTTCAAGTCCTTCATGATATGATGTAGAGATTGAAAATGACGATAAGATAAAGCAAACTCTCTTCTCACATTTCCAGTTGAATCTTTGAAATAGACGTTTCGATCATGATCCGTTTCAATACGTTGTAGGGAATCTAATTTCCAACTCATGATGTGTGGTAGTCATGTCTGATTAAGATTTGCATAGTAGGGCGATGAACTCACGACGAATAAATGTCATGATGGAGCGATGTATATATCTTCTATACTTCTCCCAATTGTATTTGCGAAATGAGAAACAGTTTGCGGAATGAGAATGGTAGATTTGAATTTCATTTCTGTAATGTTGAAGCCAAACTTGATCACCCAAGGAGATGAATCTTAATGTTTCAAAATATTCCAAATCCCTCATGATATCATTGAGGTTGACAAATTGTCGCCATGTTAATGTTATTCATCTTGATGTATGACCTTGATATTTTTTGAAATGTACGTTTCCATCACGATCAACTCTGATATATTGTAGAGAGTCAAAAATCCAAGTCTTCATGATGTTATGCAAATTTGCAGATTAGCAATATAATAATGTCGTTTTATCATATTTTTCTTATCAATTCGGCTACAAAGAGATTTACTAGTAATCGAGCCGCACTCTTTTCTACTCCCATTGATCATGCACAACAGCTAAATGGAAATTGGGAAGTGGGTGTCACTCAACTTGTTTATATATAGCAACTGTGTCTATACTTTTGATCATGAGGTGATGACTATTAATATGAGGCGTACAGCTGCTTATCAATGTGAAAAGGGGTGCCGAGTATACATTCCACAGTGGCCAAAGAAAGATCTCTTATCATGTAAAAAGTTTATATATGATTTCTTGAATAAAGCGTGTAAAGATATTGTCCAATTTACTCCGCACAATGATGATTATAATTATGTACATCATGTAGTTGAGAAAGATTGGATTGTTGGTTTAAGTCCAAGTTTAAGAAATGATTTAGGCTACCTCGCTAGCGCCTTAACAAGCTATGATAATTTTAACGTTAATTACCACATAAGTGGTCATAAACAGTTAATATATCGAGAGGAAGCTTATTATGTAGATCTTATTCCAAGAAATGAGAAGACGTTGGTGAAGAATATTGTGATTAAGCCAAGAAAGACAAACATGACTCCTGAAACATTATTGAAGAAATTTAATTATCTTCGAGTTGATGGCAAACAAGTGGCAACATTGACTTATATTAAATCATCTAATCATATTGCAATAAGCAAATTAAATGATGATGATCTAGTATTAGTTTGTTCAAAAGATTTTCATCAGTTCTTACGACATCGTTCTGCAGCTGTTCATGGAAAATCTGATATGCAACATTTACCATGTGAAAGGTCAAATCAATTTGATACAGAATGGACCGTATCTTTATACAGAAAAGTGTGTAGAGCCTTTAGGTGGTATCTTACATGAAACAAGAGTGTTGATGCCTCGCATTATTACTTCGGTTAATTTGGTTGTTGATTATTTAAATGAAGTGATTAATGACCAACATATTTCATTTTCTGAAATAGAAGGTACTTTGTCTCTCACTATAAGTGTAAAAAGGTATTGAACTAATTATGGATAAAACTCTAATGGACATTTTGGGTTTTGATCAAAATATCTTTTTTTTTTTTTTTTTTTTTTAAAAGTGGTACTGTAACCAAAGCTAGCGCAGACATGTCGCTATCGCGTCGTATTAACTATTTTCAGATATATTCCAATATTGGTGAAGATTAAACGTGTGGGAGATGTTGAAGCTCCATTGCTAGCAATGATACCATACCAGCCAAAAAGCTGCAGTATTTTATCTGAGCATACTTTCAAGAAAGTGCATTATACAAAGCTGAAATCAAACTACATCCCACAAATTGATATTGCCATTTATGACGATGCTGGTGCGTTGATTCCTTTTCATAAAGATGCTGTGACAAGTATCACACTCCATTTCCGAATGGAGAGTTAATGCAAACGTATGCTAATATATTTTTCCAATGTGAATAATATGGAAAGTGAAAATAAGGACTCGTTTCTAATCTACTTGCCCAGTAATGCTTCTATGAATAAATTTCCCAAAAATAAACCATCAGACTATCGAGTAGAATTAAATCGGCCACTGCATTTAGAAGGTGAATGGGAGGTTGGCGTTTCTAGTATTTGCTATGATAGCAATATTCAGAATGTGAATGATTTGGAAGAAATGATATTGACTCCTCGCACCCATGATGGAATAACGATGAATAATGCATTTCAGTTCCCATACAATTTAACATCAGATGGAAAGTGGAAACTATGAATGGATTCAGATAAAATCAGATTCTTATGAGCCATTTGGGAATGAGAAAAATTATTAAGGCATTCAACAGTGGTAATACTTCCATCATGAAGAATAAAAATCAGAAAGCTTATGAGTTTACTATCTATCATTGGAGTGGGAGACAGTTCCTCCGCTTTCATTCTTTTACTAAAGGTCTTACGCTGAGGTTGGATAGTGAATTCTATCCACATCTTGGTTTTGGTCATGGACTACATCTAACGTCCAATTGCTACTGCAAATGTTAAAAAAGTTTATTCAAATCGGAATCAACAAATTTCATTATAGATTTAAAATATTTGATGAAGATGTTGTAGAATGCGAAGAACGCATCATTTGAAAAAGCGTGGTGTTCAACCTTTATCACTTATTGAGTTAGTAAAAACGATGGAATGAGACTGTGGGTAAGAAGTTATGGAGAGAAAATTATGGCGGACAAAAATAAGTTGGTTATTCAGAAATATAATGACAAACTTACAGTTTATTTCTCTCCAACCTTGCGTCATTTTGTAAGACATTATACACCTATTATTGGAAGCGGTGTGGTGTATGCTTCTCATGAATATCACACTAAAGCTGATTCAGTTAATGATGAATGGTGGGCGGACATCTATGGCGATCGCATCAAGAAAATTTACCAGTCTTATGAAGAATCTAAAGTTGCTATCAATATAATGCCGCGTCTATATCATACAGTTGAAAGCTTCATTCATGTAGTAAATCCTTATATACAACAGAAGTTGAAGCATGTGATGAAAAGTAAATATGATGTAAAGACACACCACATTTCGTTTTCAATTGAAAATCAAATCAACGCGTTGTTCTGAGACTGGGTGATGACATTCAATGTCAATTGAGTAAAAATTTGAAAAAACTCTTTGGTTTTTCAATGCTACAAACAGTGTTTGCTGCTGCGCATACGATTGGTATAGAAACACCAATGACACTTGATAAACATGAACAGCACCTTTACATTCAAAGTGATTTGATTCTACCTATTTCTGTTGGTGAGAAAAAAGAATACATTTTACGCGATTTCATTCATGATAAAGACGCTTCATATGGAATAGTCGAGAAGATGTTTGAATCTGTTTTCTATCATCCCGTCATCAAACAAACTATACCCTCTATTGCTATCAAAATTACCAATGGTTTACAAGAGTGCATCCACGTGAAAGATACTAAATCCCTCATAACGTTAGTGTTTCGGAAAACAAAGTGAAGTCTTTATACAACATTTATTGAAATATGTAAATGAATGTGAAGCAATAGACTTTATACAACATCCACTGAAAATATATACATGAGCGCACTTCAATAAACATTGCTATATACAAAAAGTCTTTTTACTTCGTGAAGGGTGGAAATATACAAGGATAGGAAAAATGTCTTTCAGTGGAAAAGTCATCACATGGGGAATGTACAGATGTGGACACATATTCACAAGGAAAAAACAATCTCATGCGATACATAAAACAACAATGTTTATCTACAGAAATCAACATCAAAATACTAAGTTAAGGATGATTATGCTAAGACGTCTCCTGGATGTGGTAGTGTGAGTTTAATTCTTTTGGGTGGTGGTATGTTTGTGTCAGGATGTCCATGTGGAAGAGATATGTTGTGTTCTAACCAGCACCTCTTATCCTCCCATGCTGAAAGCGCCCGTTTCCTAAAAGTATGAGTTTTGATCTCATGCGACTTAGATTTTAAGATTGTCATATTGACAAACGTTATATTTTTATTTCTATAGGCTTTCCTGAAATTCTTATGTTTCATGTTAGAGACCAATGATCTGATATGCCTTTAGCACGCTTAATGCTATCATCACTATCCTTTAAATTTCATAGAATACATTTTAGGGCGGAGGAGAATCATTTCAGCATATTCTCCTTCCCTGCTGTCTCATCTTAATAGCAGCCAAGTTTTGGCCTTATTTTTGATGGAGTATAGTGGATGATCATGTAGGATAATTTGATGTATCAAATATCTTTCTAAAGATTTTCCTACTTCATTGAAAATTTAAATCTTTTTGAGTGGTAATACCTAAGAAAAACTATCTGTAGTCACCACCCATACAAACGAACCTCTTTACGAGAGGACACGGTTTTGAGTATTTCTATAGAAGTGTTGATACATTTCAAGCTTGGAGTAATCTAGAACAGCTTGACCAATTAATAGATGGGTTTGCACAAACTCAACTTCAGATTTTATCATTTTAACACCTATTAAGGTCCTCATCGATGTATGTACTTCTATCGATGAATAGAGGTGATGAGGTCAATTTGTGATACTTTTGATCATCATTAACTAGTTTGTAGTTTACGCGCTTTCTAACATCCTCCATCGTCTTACCAAATAGACTGTTGTTCTTATATTTATAAAAATCGTTTTCAAAATTATTTTGGGCTAGTGCACGTTTCTGGCTGTTACTATCTATGTAGGGTTTGAGGAAGGCTTTCTGTCTAAATTTAATAATGCGGTGAACTCTTTTTAAAATCATACCCAGTTCTAAATAAAATTTTATGGATGCTAAAGTGGACTTAGATAGTTTTCCTTATCCATATTGAGTGAGCAAAAGTTTGCGGCAAGGCTTATACTTGGGTTGTCACATGATTCTAAATCTTTATGAAATTGTTTCATAAAGTCGGAAAACTTATCTTTACCTCACTTCACCTGATTTCGGGTGCGAGTGGTAAATCTACGGTTTTAATGTTTAATATTATTTGTGATAGATTAGATCTATCTCAAAATAATATCCCCAATCACCTTCATCTGGAATTGCTAGTATGTTGGAAGGGTTGGAGAAATGTTGAATTTCACTATCATCTAACCAGCTAAACTCAGTAGTGAGGTAGCGGTTTGGATAATGAACTACC
>CAJQUW010003919.1:0-50608 GCA_907163375.1 Prostheceraeus crozeri
TTTATTTTATAAATTTCAGGAGGACCCTATTTTTTTGTATTTTTTTTTTATTTTTTTGTATCTATTTTGTCTGTTTTTTTTATAAATTTCAGGGGTCCCTATTTTTCATTTTTTGTAACTACCTAGGTGTGGGATTCGGTGCTGAGCGAAGCGATGCGCCGAATCCTATACCCTATACTACTTTATTCTTGCACAAGGTAAGATGTTCGGCATAGTCACTGAAGTTACAATAATGAACAATGTAAGACTTGTGGAGTTGTCCATTGTCCACCGTGGTTGATTCATGCATCACAGTGATGTGATCAATCTTGGTCCAGGCCCATGCAACTTCACAGGAATCATAATTTAAATACAGTGTATGCACATAAAGTCGATAGTGTAGTTCAAAGCAATAATGAAGAAGAATCTCGACCACATCTGACAGCGCACAGTGGTACCCATACTGTACCTTGGCAGCTTGTGTTTCTGTAAGTGCTTTCCCTCGGCGTAAATGTAACAGGGCTCCACGGTACGCTTCTTTCCCTTCATACTGGGAATGATTCATCCAGTGACATCCGCGACGCATATGTTCCTTGTAGCCAAGCCTATACACTTCACTATCCCGCATACATGAGGTGAATATATTCCAATGAGAGTCAATGCGTTGAGACCATTCGGGGAGAGAAATACTATCCATGGTCACTTTTTCCAAGAGATTTATGCTTTTCAACCAAGCTCTTTCCATCTCCGATAATCCATTCCCTACAATCAGTTCCACGTCTCCATACTCGCGTGTCATTTCATGGACCCAGCAATTAAAACGGTGAATAATCACACTCTCTTCTGCACCACATTTCCCAATCACACGTGGGTTGAGCCCGTGAATAAAATGAGTAGCAAAAACATCACACCCCGATGTTTCATGTTTGATAAAGTCATGGAAGCGCGATGTAATGGTCACATATCCACTCGGTTTATCGTCTCTGGGCGTATAATTACACCAAATGGCAGCGACTTCCTGCATGGGATCTCCTTCCGTATCAAATACGATGAAATTGCGCACCGGCTTCTTCTTCTCCACCCACCATTGTTGTACTTTAGGATGATCAAATGTAATGGTATAAGAACCTTGCATGAGCTCGCCCAAATGCTGAATCCGACGCATCGTGAAATGAATCTCACCTTGTGTGTCTCGACTTATATACCCGTCCCTAGGGTGGTATACAACATGATTGGTTTAGCGATGATGACGTCTCCTTCGACGTTTTCCTCCTCCTGATATTTTATTCGCTATAGCATTTACGCCTGCGGCACCGGCTGCACCCGCTGCTCCCAACGCTGCAGCTTTCCCTGCGGCAATAAGTACAGGGACGAGGGGGAGTAAAAATGGGAGGATATCTCCTCTTTGTTTACGACTTCCGCGGTAGATTCCACCTTTTTTTTCTGCGACTTCCACGGTAAATTCCCCCTTTTTGACGACGACTTCCGCGATAAATACCTCCACGTTGCATGATTACCGTGATAGGCTAGATGTCTCTACTTAGTTCTTCATTAATAGTTTCCCTAACGTCTTTATCTTTCCCAACTTGTTCCTATTTAGATCGTGTTTCAACCGTTGCCATTCTTCCTTTATCATTTGATTATTGGATTTATAACGTGGTCGCCACGCTGCTGGCAACAACGTATTGCCCAAATGACGTCGAATCAATTCACCTTTATGTCTCTGAAAAGCTTCACGCCCTCTACGATGCATTTGAGATTTTATATACCGTTATACAGTTCCTCCTCTCTGACGTCGTTTACGACGTGTCATGATTAATGTTTACGCTTCCCAATCATAACTTAGTCACAACAATAGTAGATTGATCACTACATTTATTCATCATCCAAATCTACATTATACGTGAACCAATTCAATTGGTTCTTCAAAACAATGGGATTCGGAGGTCTCCCTCGTTTCTTACTAAAGTCAAATGAATATTTGCGTGGGTCCCGACTTCTATTCTCTGGTCGAAGCGAGGCTTGGGGGACACTATTCACTTCCTTGGGTGGATTCGGTTGACTCTCATATATCCGTTTCAACTTTTCGCGCTGATTTTTCCATATTTTCTTGCCCATATGCTCCTTATGCAGCGAGACAAATTGACGGACCTTCTCTTCCTCCACGTCACGATGTAGCATCTCACCACAGACACACATATAGACAAAGTTGTCGCATGCCTCATTCGTCTTGCTCCACGACGGATTCCTTCCACGCACCTCCTTATGTTTTTTGCAAACATGTTCCCATAAGAAGAATGCTTGGTACATGTTATGACACCAGGGACAGCGTGCCAACTTCACTTTTAACAAGTCGTACGGATATGAATTCGTACTCTCCGACTTCACTGGGCGATTCGGGTCCAAGGGTTCAGTGGGCATATACATGCTCAAATAGGGACATAAATGTTCATTCCATTCATTCTCCTCCTCCTGTATCTTCTCATCACAGTACCTGCACCGACCCACACATGGGTGTTTATGGTAAGCTTCCATATTATAGTCTTGTTTGCAAAGCAAGCAGGTGAACTGACTCTCCTTGTCGCCCCAATAACCCCTATCCAGTGAGCACTGATGATCGGTAGTCCACCATTTCCCACAACGATCGCAATACTCCTTCCCTATCTCCTTGCGTCCATGATGGATGCATTGTGGAAACAGTCGGAAGCGTTTATTGCAAAACTCGCACTCATAATAGGGTTGAGGGCGGGGACGGACTGTGGTTCGCCTCTTCTTTGTTGGTGGCTCCATTATATCGTGGTTCAGATCATGTATCTTACGTAAACAATGAACCAAACCCAATGTCAATCTGCATACACAAGATTCCTCCAAAATAACGACACTCCAGTTGAGCACGTAACTTCTTCTGCAACGAATCAATCAGTTCTTCCACGTCCCAATCGTCACCAATGTTCAAATAGCGATAGAACACGTCCAGTGCACCTTTGGGGAACTTTGCAGATGTTCGAATATCAAACTTGAAGCGCGGTCCATACAGTATTACATTCAGCAACTGAATACGAAGCTCTGCAATAATCTTCTCTAACGACACACTCTTCTCCTTTGTCGGAATAATATACAGTGTATTACAGTCTCGTTCCACAATAAAGTCTTTCGATGAATAAGGTGTATAGGATATCTCCTCCTTGGGATGACGTGTCTCAGCCAGAGGACGTAACGTTAATGTTGTCGACATATGATGAGAATGATTTTCTCTGGCAGCACCTTCCTTATATACCGTGCTGTGACTCATCACACGTGCTCGGCGCCGCGTGCTCCGATTGGTGCTCCGTGCTCTTATCTCAAGTGCGCCGATGCGTGCTCCGTGCTCTGATGCGTGGGCGTGTGCTCTGTTTCCTGTCCTCTTCGCTACCCGTGCTCTGATGCGTGGGCGTGTGCTCCGATGAATGGAGCAAGGACATGTACTTTAGTGCAAACTGTGCGGAAAGGGGCTAGATCTGGCTACTTATAATACGTCACTTTGGAGGCGCATTTATTTCACTTCATTTCAATATATGTAATTTGATTTATCTCATGTCATCCATTGTCTGTCTCTTCTGGTTCACCAAGTAGTCAGGACGACTATTCTGACACTGCTTCCAAAGCGGCTGGAGCAGCGTTGTTATAGACGGGTCGATCGCACGACTCGAGACCCGTGATTCGAAACGAATCATTAGAAACAATGAAGAGCAGTGCAAGGTGAGAGCCGCACGGTTGGAGTCGTTCGGCTTGAGTGGCTTCAGTCGCGTCATTCGAATTCGACTTTTGGCAAAGCAAATATCTAACTACAAAAATAAAATGCACATGCAATACTTCATGATACTTTCAATGGCTTGACTACTTAGCAATGTAGAATTAAGAATTCAAGAAGATGGGAAGAAAATACTTCTCAACTATGCATTTTCGGTATATGTGCCTTGTGACGCGCTAGTTAGGGAAGTTATCTTATCCATGGGTCTACTAGTTGGCTTGTAAATGTACTATTTCTTCACAAATTCGTGAGAAAACGAAGTGAAATGAGAGCCAGCTCATTCATCTAAGTAGTAGATGACCAACCAATTAACCAATTACATGTAGTTTACTTCGATCTTAAGTACAGAAGAATGGACTCGCAATCACGGAAATAATATAGCACATAGAACACGATTTGTAGTTAACTTAAGAATATAAAATATTCATGCTCGTCAAGAAGACTAACACTTACAAGGGCCACTTTCTTTTTCTTATCATTTCCAATTTGATCAAAATATCCCTGCAGACTCTCCGTGTCTTTCAGCTTCTCAAATTCAGAATCATTCGATGGACGTGGATAGGAAGTCGGCATTTCCGATACTATTTTCTCAATTCTACATAGGATGAGGAACATTTCACGGAGCCATTCTGAAAAAAATACCGCCGTAGACTACAAAAGAATACTCGTATTACACAATATTAAATATTTATTTTTTACAATTTGCGCTATAATTTACCGAACAAGTGTTTGTTAATTTAGAAATTGGTAGTGATTAAACTGCGCTCAACCTAGATAAGCCTGCCTTAGTTGGCCAAACCAAAGTCCTGGGGTTTGCAGAATGCGAAAAACTTCAGTATATTCCTAAAAAATATCTCAAAATATTGTTCACAAATACCAGGGGTGTGAACTCGACTTCATGACCCATTGAGTTCCGAGTCCGGAAGCTATACACGCTATGACGGAGGGTACAACTTGTCACTCAATTTCGTCAGACATCCCTTTCCTCGCAATGGTCTGATTTCCCATGGCGATCTAACTTCTTGTTTCTCTTTCGTCATGTGCCCATTGCAGCAATAAAAATTCCACCTCCCCATTCAACAATAGCCTTGTTAATTGTTGTAATTAAAAGTAAAATATGTCCGTAGTAATCAACAAGTTATAATTGTTTGAGAGGCTTAGTATGAACACAGTAGACCTATAACAACATGCAGTGATATCAGGGGTGTCAACTCGAACTCGATTTAAATTCAATCGAGTTCACACCCCAGATAAAACGGACCACCTAAATTAATTATTCATTTTCAGTTTTGTCACATGTCAACGTATCACATACCATTCGATTTTATATCTTTCAAATAAGATATAAAACCTATATCCGAAATTTTGTATGAATATTTGATTATGCAAATGAATTTGGCATGAGAACTTGCCCAATGAAAGCTGAATCTAATAATAGCATCTAATAGTAGCAATCATATTTTCTCATAAATTGCTTGCTTCCAATATAGTTGTTTTTAAAATTATATCTAACGAGAACGGCATTTGGGAATTAAAAAATTCATATGAAGAAGATGGTTCATGGGGATGGGGACACAATACTCAATGATAATATTAGCTTACTTTCAATAGTTTCCGGCTTTATGAGTGTAGCTGAGGCAGCTGGAGCTGCATGTGCATCGGAATCCCTATGAACAGCCGAGCTGATAACTGGAGCTTTATCCTCAGTAATAGTCAAATTGATCGCTGTATCCCCACTGTCATTTGCTAAAGACGAAGTTATGGGTGAGTGATGTATTTGAAAAGGCAAATCTCGCATCGAGGATGACTTGACATAGAAGTTCTTTGTTCTCTTCAATGACGGTCGTTTAGGCGTTGATGTAGGTGTACCATCTGCCGAACTTTTTCCTACTTCTTCGGTAGTATCACCACTTTGAACTAGATCAGTCACTCTAAGTTGTGAATGTGATGACGAGGACGAGGAAGATAGAGCAGGTATTGTACTAGGTGGAGGTGGCATGGTGACTTTTCCTTTCTTACACGGAATAAGGTTCTCGTTGATGAAGCGGTCAGGTATTCGCCTCCGGCGAACTCCTTCTGTGTCTGTTGAGTCAACGTTACCATCTTTCGAAAATCTATTAGATTTATGACGCACTTTCATCAGATTTTCTACAAAACAAAAATTGTCATTTTTGATGGGAAAAAAGTCCAAACATTATTGTGTTATTATGTAGATCCAGACATATGCACACTTGAGACGTAGTTTTACGGACTGTTCGCATGAAGTTCCGCACCGCAGGTCATCAACATCACAATAAAGCTATGACACTTCTATGACAATTATCCCATAATTTGTGAATTAGAAAATGGACAACTCCTAATGGAAAACACTTCAACGATAATGATAATGTCAACAGACATAGCTCGTTCATACAGATTGATCATAGGCCCTACTTATATTTTGCATTTCCTAAGATTACCTACCCCGTGTCCTTGACGTACTACTTGCATCTTTGAAAAAAATCTCGAAACAATGACATTCATCTCAAATTTCTTGTAACTATCAGCCTGATGTGATAGTATACGGATACGATTGTCTTTGCCTAAGTAATACCTGCCTATACATTTGAATTTGAAACGGTGAAAAATTATCGTATGCATGAATAGGCTTCGACGCATTAGAGAAAAATTGAACATGACTCCAATGTCTTCGATTGATCTGAACATTTCAATACATATTATTTTGAAGCTCACCACTTGAATATAATATACATCCGTTGTATGATTGGCATGTTGACTTGGGACTGTTTGCCTCTCGAATCAAAGTTCTTATGTTGTGATATTCACTCTTCGGAGGGAATGCAACATTACACTGGTTTCCATTATTGACATCTTTGTTCTCAATCCACGGGTCAGGAACGATTTCGATGGATTCTGCTTGATCTTCCTCGATAAATTGAACCAAAGGATACAGAGCCATCTGAAACTACAAGTGCATTTATGATCTCTGAGAGCTCTGAGATTATGCTAGGATGCTTGTGTGCAGAATCGGCATAACCACGTATTTCCTTTTACTTGGAATGCAAAGCAATTTGCATTTGATATGAGAAAAAGGCACTACGGTAGACCGCTTTACTAAAGATTTAATGATTTGGACGTTAGTCAATGACAGCAGTGGAAAATCAATAAATTCGGAGGTTGAGTATTCATCTCCAATTAAAAGACATTGTTGACCGGACTTGACTAAATACTGTATGCGTAGGACATGATTTTCTTTGATCATTACGAAGGCATCCGACGATTGAGCCACCAAAACAGTATCTTTAACTGTGACTTTGCGAAAGTATTTGACTGATTCTCCTTGGATAATGCGACAGCCGTCATGGGGCTCAATTTCCTTACTGTACTTAAAGAAGCCGAGCACGTCATTTTTTATCAAACCAAGTGTAGGACCCCTTTCAGAAATCCTATTGATGATTTGCTGCATTGGTAAATTTGACGACCTGATATGACGCTTTAATTTATAAAGAAAGGATTCAAAACGAAAACAGCTGAAATTATCTACGGATCCCCGATTACTACAATCTTCAACCAAATGGATCAAGGAGTGAAAATTGTAAGTCAAATATTCTGGACTAAAAACATCAGAAAACTGCGACAAAAATGTTCTGACAAGAACATGTGGTGGAGAATCAGGATTTATGTAAATATGTGGTTGGGGTCGAGTTGGTGGTCGCTAATTAGCAACGGTTGCTTCAAGGCCAGATGATGGCAATCCAATGCGGAATGCGTACAAATTTTAACAGCTCAACTGACCCATGAACAGGAAAGTAATGAAAATAAAATTGAATTGTAATAAATCTCCCATATTCTGCGCACCCCTCAAAATTCCTTCGCGTACTCCAGGTTGGGAACCCCAGGTCCAGACGATCGGAACTTTGTTTGGGGCCACCTCATAGTCACTAACATTCCGCATGTGGAAAAGCCTCCCGGCCCAACAGAGGACTTAGGCTGATATTGGTATTGGACAACGAAAGGTTCAAATAACCGCCAGTAACTGAAACCAGAAAATTAAACTTGGAGATGGATTATTTGGATATTTTCAGAAATTTGAAGCTGAGAAAACATTGGGATTGCACATCATATTCAAAAATGTAATTTTACAACACTTTTGCTCATATGCCAATGGGTCCATATTATTTCCTCCAACTCAGAATTTGATGGAATTGACCAATGAGTGAACAGTTCAAACTGCTTACGTTCCACGATTCTACCCTCTCCCCCTCGCTTTCGAAGTACTGATTCGAAAAACATAAAATTATCGGTGCGACATAATTAGAATGTGAACTTTCTAATGAAGACATTCGTTTGCATTCTCGTTATTTAGAGCCCCAGCACTCGGCTGTGGTTGAGTTGGTAGCTACCGGTGAGGAGAGTTGTAGTATCCAGTGGTCACGACCCGCAGGTGCTACCAAAAGGGAATGATCTGTGGGCGCAGTAGTCCGGCAGTCATGACGAGCTTCTGAGGGTTGAGTTGGGGGGGGGGAGCGAGGCCGAAAATGAGACTTTCATATAATGATGCGCACCCTATGTCTACTACCTAAGTGAAAAGCACTTACATTGTAGTCCACAGTAGGTTTCTCTTACCATGTTTTGGAGCATTTGTCTATGAAGCTAAATGTTCAGATTTGGCAAGCCTAATGTCGGCAAACACAAGCATTTTGAGCATCTACCAATTTGATTATCATGTGTGTTTCTTTGATCCTGTCTGACAAGAAGATGATTCAGATATAACTTGGCAGACGCGCAGATTCGTAGTAGACATATGGTGCATATCACTCTCTGAAAGTCTCATTTTCGGCCTCGTTCACTGTAGAAACTCGTTCGAGCTGCCGGACTTTACAACAAATGCCCCAAACTATGCAGAGGACTACCTCCAACGGTTTTTGATGAAAAGTTTAAAAATATTAACTATTTCGATATGACCGAGGTGGTGATTTGACTGTCAAACGTCAGTGGCAGTCTTATATACACCGTTTTTTCACACTGTAGAAGTCTCTCATGATTTCAGGAAACAGCAACATTGAGTGCAATATGAATGAGTTTCAAGATTTCTCAAGTTCTTTATTGTATCTTGTTTACATTTTAAGCTTACAAGCCAATTTGAAGCCCTGAGCATGGGTTTGTCATGCATTCACACTTGTGAGCAAGTCCCAGAAGGACAAAAGGGCAAGTTTCTCCCGACACTACAACATATTATTACAAACAGGATAAAGACGATTTTACGTGTTCACTTTCGAAACGATAAGATTATTCCGACGACACCTTCTAAAGGTATTCGGTTTTAGAAGCTCAGATCTTGTTACTTTTTTGAGATGGCTAATTGGTCCAGAGCATCCCACCGATCCTACCGACGGCAACTTCCCACTCCATCGACATTGGAAAACAAAAGTTCCAAGTTGTGTCAAACGTCAAAGGTGCTCTGTTCTGAATGACAAAAGTCCAAAAGTTCTCATCACCTTAGTGCTGCTTTGTTTTCAAACGTTATATAAACAGTTGAATCATTAACCCCTTACGCACCGCTATTGACAATAAAATGGCATCAAAATTCCGGATACTTATATGACCCAATAATTGAATTTCTATGTAAAAACTGCCAAAACTGCGAATTGAATATCTTCATTAGAAGGCACGTGCACTTTTCGAACACATTCTGTTTACTGTATGCAATGTTATAACACTGAATTTACGAATCACGCGAAACATGCTGTAAAATACAAAAACTGGCATGACAATTGTCACGCAACATGAAGCTACATGTACATACATCCAGTTCTCACATACCATAGAGTGTTATTTCTCGAAGCAGTCACCCACATCAAGAGTTGGATGATCATATACTGTAAACCAAACTGTGCCCAATATGTGACCGATTATGTGCCCAACACATGTGACGCTTGCCACTGCCTTTATGTGACCAAATGTGCCCAAATCGGTCACATTCAGCACGGTAGATATGTGACTTTATGTGACCAAATAGGTCACATTCAACACGGCTAATATGTGACTTAATGTGACTAATATGTGCCCGACCGTTCATGATTATCGCTTCTTCCAATTATTGTGATAATTAAAACCCACTAAATGTTTAAGTTTTGGAGAGTAGAAGTACTGCCTCTAAATTAAATTGAGCTATAAATTATGGTTTAAATGGTTTCACTTCCTGGTGGGAAGAAAAGACCATACTTTCAATTGAGGAACTTATGGAAAGAACAACAAATATTTGTAAATCATTAGATTCATATTCTACTTTCCATTTACTTCTAAATTAACCATCAATGCTTAATTCAGAGTGGCTTAATCATTGTGTGTTGCTCAACGCCAACCGCCACCAGATGTTCAAAACCAAATACATAGGCTGGTGTAATAAACACCTTATCTATACGCCAATGAAACAATCGATGGCTGTGGTAGCATCTATTACTGTTTTTACCGATAATATTGTTAGATTAACCGTTTTCCAGCAGCAAGTAAACAAAAGTTTCATGCTTATGATACCGGCATCACAAATATTTGAACAAATAACATTATAACTGAATAATACATACTTGGTGCGGTTATACCAGTTAATTAGTAGTGAATTTAAATTCGTAGGAGTATTATATAATTCTATAATTGCGGTTAATAAGTAGTTTGAGATATCGAAGTACTCCTATGAGATCATGACTGATTTTAGTAAAATCAGATATCAATGTTAGTCACCACTAAAAGCTATGAAATCGCAACCACAATAATGGAATACTTGAAAAATACTGAAAACTTTACAAACTTCATATACTCGCAAAAATACGAAAGCACAGAAAACACTATTTTGTGCTTTGATAAAAATGCACGATACAACCTGCATTGAAGTTGAACATGTTTGACGCTGTCGATATGAGTTCTTTTTTTGAATTGTTTACACTGAGATTAAGTGATCCCGGCCTGTTGTCAATTTGAGCGCTGCTGTTGAAATCATGAATTTCACCCATTCTTTTATAAGGTTTCAGTCCATCACTTGATCTATGACCAGTTCTTCTCATTATTTCGTGGTCATCGCAGCCGGATTCGTACAGTCTGGTTGTGCATGTTGCCCTGCAGCTGTGGTTTGTTTTATGTCCTTCAACACCAGATGCCTTGCAAATTCGTTTCAAAAAGCTTCTCAGGGTATTGTTCCCAATCGGTACCCAGCGCTGTACCAAAAAGTCGAATAGTTTTTCAGTGGTCTGAGGTAAAATACTTCAGTTGTCTTCGGTCGAACTGATAGATACTTTTCATAAAGTCTGACATGAGAGCGCTGAGGATTATTGTAGTAAAAGTTGTCAATGTGAACTACTTTTTTTGGTTCGATTCTTCTCTGTTTAAGTCCGCCATTGTACGTTTTGCTACACTTTTCTGAATAGATGAGCGAAGGAGGATCATGCTTTATTTCCAATTGGCTCGTTGATAAGCAACGATGTTCTTGTCCACTGCGCATTGCGAAGTGCAGTCCATTTAGGTAGAAAAGTGTATCTTGCAGTTTCTGCGGATCAGTATCTCCAAAAGAATGAGTCCACAACTTTTCTTCATCTTCTACACTGATGATTTCAGCTTGCTTTTTACTTATCCCAGCACCTTCTGCGGTTGACAGCTTCATCGATAGATCTAATGCCTCCTGCGTTCTAGTAAATGCTGCGTCCTTGAAGATGTTCACCGGACCGATGTAGTCTTTGATTGTCGCATTCAAACCCGCCATAATAGAAACCAAACTGTCACGCGGATATCTTGTGCCATCGCGTTTCCTTACTTCAAGTGCGAATTTACTGAACCAATAATAATCAAGAGCCTCTGGCTGCTTGATCTCACTAATTTGCTTTTCTAATTCATTTGCGAAATGTTCTTGTGGCAGCAGTTTTGTTATGCGTTGGCTTTGCCACTCAGTGAATATGTTGACACTCCATTTATTTCTACGGACTGTCGCTAATGGTATGCTGTCTTTTTTCAATGTTTGAATTGCTGCGTCCGATTGCGGCATTGAAAATCGTGATGTTGTTGCACAGTCCGGCGGTATTTCATACTGCTTCATTAATTTGTCTATTTCAGCTCCACTTAATCCTGAAATCATTCCGCCTGGAATGACAGAAAAATCTAGTATTGCGGTAGGCGCTTGGTCTAGCAGGTCCATCTTAATATGGCTGTGATTTATTCAAAATTGAATTTGAAGTCTATGCATTACATTCCCATCCTATATAGCATGACGTATGAATATTCATGAGATATCTAATTCTGACCAACTTTTGGACACAGATAGCCTACACTTTCTATGATACCAGTTAATAAGTAGAAAAGAGGTTAATAAGTAGGGAAAAGGTTAATAAGTAGTCGGATGTCTATCATTGAACTAGTATGTATTATAACAGATATTGCATGATTATTCTCAGGAAAAATAGATATTAACCTCAAGCCTGCGGCCTTCGGTTAATATGATATTTTTCCTTCGAATAATCATGCAATATCTCTTATATAAACATTTGCTGTTTGAAGTATTATGAGCATCATGCAAGTTTTAACAAATACTTTGTCATTTTTACCTAGAAATAGACATGTTCCCAATTGGGAACATACGGCACTTCTCACTATGAAAACAGGAAATTTCAATGATATAGTTCATTTGGCTTGGTCGCACAAATTGCAACACGACAGTAATTAGAGTAGATATCTATGATTGTAGATGTCTATGTTTGATGTTGACGACAATTTTCGATGTCCAGTAACTGTTCCTACTGACATGATATCGACTGTTGAAATTTTGAATTTCTACTTCCTAGGTAATATAATGATCAGATAGAGAGCAAAATAGTCGCTGTCTGACTGCATGTGTGAACAAGATGACATCAAGACAAGGTAGACATTGCTATACTTATCAACAAGCTGCGGATTTGATTCCTGCGATGAGTGACGACGACGAAGAGACAAATGACATTATTGTTATTCCTTGCAATGAAAGAGGTGACCAGGAATCTGAGGCTGATGATCTTGATGAAGAGAACTTATTTTCTGATACATTAGGCGATGTCGCTGGACTTTTAGAAATTCAAGAAGATGATTGCAATACTGAAGTGGAAAACCAACCACCTGCGAAAAGAAGGAGAACTTCTCCAACATCATGGAAGAAATCTGAAATGACCGATTCATTTTCAAATTTATGCCAATTTGACGATTTTCGTGATGAGTATCCTCTAGCAAGTGAACTTACTGCATTTGAAACTTTCGTTCATTCATACATCACATAGTGACCGAAACAAATCGGTATGCTCATGAACAGAAAAATTATCCTTTATTTTCTGTTAGCTTCGATGAAATAGAATAATTTCTTGATGTTCTTCTGTACTCTGGGTATGTATGCTTGCCAGAAGAGAGAAACTATTGGAGTCGATCAGAAGATATTAATTTTAATTTCCTGTCGTCGTCCATTACTCGTGATCGGTATTTGAATATAAAAAGACATCTTCATCTTGCCGATAATCGAAATTTATGCAACAGCAAATGTGCATAAATTCAGCCAATCTACGATATCACCAATAAAAACTTGGTTCAATTTGGTATATTTGCTCAGAATCTTTCAATTGATGAATCGATGGTTCCATATTTTGGACGTCATTCAGCTAAAATGTTCATCAAGGCTAAGCCAATCTGTTTTGGATACAAAATCTAGACTTTGTGTTCTTCAGACGGATATCCATTTCATCTTGAAATATACACTGGCCGTGATCCCGACAGAACTCGAGGTCTTGGAGAAACAGTAATCATGAAGAAGTTGGAAATTTTGGAGACACCCAGTGATCATGTCATATATTTTGATAACTTTTTCTCATCGTACGACCTTTTCAGAGAATTATCTGAGAAAGGAATTCGAGCAACTGGCACCGTTAGAATTAACAGAACCAATAAATGTATATTGTCCAAAGATGTGATCAAAAAGTCAGATAGAGGTACGTTTGATTACAAGTCTGATGGCAACGTCTTGTTTTGTGCATAGAAAGACAGCAGTGTAGTATCAATCGGCACGAACTTTGACTCTGCTTTTCCATTGCATTCATGTTCCCGATATTCTGTGTCACAAAGAAAGAAAGTCAGTATCCAGCAGCCAAATTTGATTCGAAATTACAATATGAATATGGGAGGCGTCGACGTTTATGATAAATTGCTGTCTTCTTATCGTCCAACAATACGAGGAAAGAAATGGTGGTGGAATCTCTTCATCAATGCATTGAACATTCTGACTGTTGCCTCTTGGGAAGCATTTAACAAGCTACATCCGAATGAAACTTTGAGCCATATACATTTCCTTCGGATCATTACGCAATGTCTAGTAAAGAAAGGTAAGCTCTTACTCCTGAGGCCCATGCATGGACGTGGAGTGCCGAAAGTTTCAGATATTCGAAAAGATGGAGTTGGTCATAATCTGAAACCCTGTAAGCAAGGTCGATGTGTTTACTGCATGAAAAACACTCGCTTGATGTGCTCTAAATGTCAGAAGCGTTTGCATTTAAACTGCTCAGCTGATTTCCACAAATAGTACTTTCATGTATCTCTGATGCCGTATGTTCCCATTTGGGAACAGTGAATATTATTCATGTTTTGTCGATGATAAATCGTTTATTCATAATTGAACTATGACTACGTTTTGAAGGTATATCTCAATTAATTTGCTAACGACAAGATCAGTTCTTGCTAGCTTTTCCCTTGTTTGATATAGTTTCACAAATATTTTGATCAATTTTTAGCAAAATACACATACTCAAAAGTGGTCCTACAGATAATGCAATAAAGAAGGCTTACAAGTTATAGCATATTATTACATAAAGCATCGTGACATTATAGCCGATTATCATATTTCAATACTAAACTAAAAAATATACAGTGTAAATAAGGTTTAAAAATATGTTCCCCATTGGGAACATACGGTGGAAAGATAATATGTTCCCTATTGGGAACTCACGGCGGATTTAAGCAGGTAAACTAAGAATTTGTAAAGACACCCACCCCTCAGGTCTCTGAGAGTTAAAAACATAATCAACGCAAATAAAGTGATGGTTGACAAAAAAGTGTAGCGTCTCCTACTTGGCGATAGCTGACTATGTTTTAAACTTTTGCGTGGAGCAAGTCGATATAACTAATCCTTTGTGTGTCTTTCAGCCTTCTCAGTAAACACATGCAAAAATGTAGTGCTTTTTTGTATTTCAAAGACATTTAGCACACTATCAGTTGTACTAAGGCGGTTTCACGCTGTTTGCTGTCGCCATGGAGCCTCAGATAATTGACATGAATGAAATTGATTTTTTCCATGCAGCATAACCCGCTCATTTGGCCATTGTTTCAAAATTAATCCATGCCGATCGGAAATAGGCTGAAACTAAGCCGTTATTGCTGCATTTAAGACCCTCAAAACAGCTGCGGAGATATCAAAATCATCAATTACTTCTGTGAACAGTTTGCGAGCAGTCTGTTTTTAGTGTTGAACTATGAATATAATAGCTTTTATTTTGAACATTGATTTATGCTGAGTCGTTCATGTATAGGCAAGCCAGTCATGCACGATCATGTGCGAAAACAAAATATTCACATATTGCGATCCTCTAGCATAACGCACATGCACGAGCATGATGATATAAACATTGAATAGATGAATTTCACTCATTATGCACCATTGTGGACATGCACAAAATTATCTTTCATCTGATAATGAAAATTTTGTTATTGGACTTTCTACACCCTCTGAGACCCGGAGGATAGTCCACTGCACCCCCTTGACCTATCTACCATACTTCTACTCATTCAATTCAAATGAAATAGCACATGCAGATTCCCTGTCAAAAATGATGATTTTATATGGGCATCAGCAGCTGATACATCCTCAGCACAAAAAGTGAAATACAAAAATATGGCTCCGATGTCCACTTGACCCCCTTCTCTCAGGTCTCTGAGGGTTAACGTCTAGACCAGGTTTTCCCAACCTTTTCATGCTGCGTACCCCAAAGTAGAAAATCATAGAATTTTCATTATTCTGCGTACCTTCACTTAACGAAATTAACTTAACGGATTTAGTCGTGCCATAGCTCGTTTGAAAGGTAAGAGTGAGACAAATTCACTGAAAGAATCGGCTTGTTCATATCTGTCTTCGTTTAGATGTGAGACGCCATTTAAGATTTTGGGACATTGGCGACAAATGACAGAGTTAGAATTTGGGACGTTTTGGGCTGTAGCTTCAAAACGAAGCATCGGATTGGAAAACGGATTTCAGATTTGGAATCAGCGTGAAATTCTCTATCGGTATGGTGAATTTAAACGCAATCGGAGAGAAAAATTTCGCTGACTCCCCCCCCCCTCGGGAGAGCTTGCTTCGATCTTGGCTTCTAGTGGACGGATTTAGTCGTGCCATAGCTCGTTTGAAAGCTAAGAGTGAGACAAATTCAGTGAAAGAATCGGCTTGTTTTTATCTGTCTTCGTTTAGATGTGAGACGCCATTTAAGATTTTGGGAGATTGTCGAAAAACGACAGAGTTAGAATTTGGGACGTTTTGGGCTGTAGCTTCAAAACGAAGCATCGGATTGGAAAACGGATTTCAGATTTGGAATCAGCGTGAAATTCTCTATCGGTATGGTGAGTTTCAAGTCAATCGGTCAGAGAAAGTTTCGCTGACTCCCCCCCCCCTCGGGAGAGCTTGCTTCGATCTTGGCTTCTAGTGGACGGATTTAGTCGTGCCATAGCTCGTTTGAAAGCTAAGAGTGAGACAAATTCAGTGAAAGAATCGGCTTGTTTTTATCTGTCTTCGTTTAGATGTGAGACGCCATTTAAGATTTTGGGAGATTGTCGAAAAATGACAGAGTTAGAATTTGGGACGTTTTGGGCTGTAGCTTCAAAACGAAGCATCGGATTGGAAAACGGATTTCAGATTTGGAATCAGCGTGAAATTCTCTATCGGTATGGTGAGTTTCAAGTCAATCGGTCAGAGAAAGTTTCGCTGACTCCCCCCCCCCTCGGGAGAGCTTGCTTCGATCTTGGCTTCTAGTGGACGGATTTAGTCGCGCCATAGCTCGTTTGAAAGCTAACCCTAGTGATCATTTTCTATGGAAATCCCATAAAATTTCGCAGTAGAATTATCGCGCATTGTCTACTGCAAAAAGCAGTAATTTTCTACTGCCAAAAAGACCTACAGACATCAATCGTCTACTGCCAAAAAGGCCTACAGACATCAATTTATAAACGCATTCAGACAAGCAACAATTTTCACGATATTTTGCGATTAATTAGGAATAATATAAATGCCGATCGAACCTCAAGCAAGCGTAATTTTAAGTCCTGTGGATACATTAAATCATCCACCAGGATTCAAAACTACCGAATTTGAGGTATTGAACAGTACCTAAAAATAATAATAAAACTCACATTATATTTTCCATTTTCTCCAATCCTCCTTCAGAGATTCAACTTGTATTATTCGATTATTTGTTCGACTGTAGCGGTGTGTGGATCGAATATTTGATTACAATATAATTTCACTTCAAATGACTTTTCAGCAATATAATCAATCACTTGTTTAATGGTTTTCAGCGAAAGTGAAAAGATATTAGGTAGTTGAGTCAGAATGATGCGAATCAAAACGTGTAGATGAAGATGATGTTGAAGGTTAGGAACAGGAGGTAGTTCAATTTTCCTGGCATTGTGCTAAAAACAAGCTGGTCTCTCGTTTGCATTTGCCTTTTATTTGAGGTTATGTGCAAGATAAAAATCCAGCAAGGTAAAACCACAGCGCTTCGTGTCAGGTGGGACCGTGCGGTAAACATTCGCACTGCAAGGTCCCACCCCTTGATGTGTCTGTGACACGAAGCGCTGTGGTTTTACCTTATTGATTTTCTATCTTGTGCATAACCTCAAAGGCAAATACAAAGGAGTGACCCGCTTGGTTTTAGTACAATGTCAGGAAAAGAGAAGATCGGGAATTATTTCCAGAATGAAAAGATGCGTCGGCGTAATCCTGAAAAGGGTTGTGAAAGTCGAATTGTACGACAGAATCCTCTGAATGTTCAAAGCACAAATAACTGACTTGAGGCGTAGTTAAAAGTTTTGTAAATCCACAAGTATAAGACAGTAGAACGACTTGTATTGACGCTGCTGGGATGACTGAAACACGCACGATGCACTGAGAGGAATGACTCTGCAATTGATGACGCCTGGTTGATATAGCATACACAGTCTCCGCTCGCATCCTTTGTCGTGTGACTCATGGACCGAAGGTCGTTATGAGGGCATTCATTAGTCATTAACAGGCAGGCGATCGACGAGTTGTTTATTCCACAGTAAGGAGAGAGATGTGTGCAGCGAAAAATTGTGACGGATATCGGTATATACATTACGTCCTTTAGTCATCATAGTCTTACAAATAGGGAAACAACTGATCCGCATATTGTGACCTTGAATATTCCAGCTAAGATACATTCAAAATCAGAAAATCAGCTTTCAAATGGAGAAAAGAAAATAAAAGAAGTTGAATGGAGAGATGTAGATAAGGAGAGAGAGAGAGAGAGAGAGTGTGTGTGTGTGTGAGAGAGAGAGAGAGATAAAAAAGAGGAAGCTTGTTCCCCTGTGCTTCGCGCACTATGGCCCCGATCAAAAACAAACAGTTCTAGGAGACTCCGGAGTTTCCGGAGAGAGAAAGAGAGATAAGAAGAGACTAGAAGGACTTAGTTCTGTGCCTCGTGCATTGTGACACTCCATCAAAAGCGAATCATTTAGAGGAGACAAAGTAGCAAGAGAAGGGACGCATGTATAAAACGAAATGTTCTTTTTACAGGTGTAAAGCAAGTAATAAATGAATATAATACATGCACATTTACATATCACATTCATTTATTCATGTGATATTTAATATAATAAGTATTAAATGTGATGTAGACATAATATCAATATATCAAATATATAAACATAACAATATATTTGATAAGATAGAATTTTGTAATTGCGTATAAAATTGTATTACATGTATATATTCCTATGAATACATTAGATGGTAATAATACGAGATTTATATACAAATATCTTTCTTTTGTATATTACAGTAAAAGAATTGCTGTATTATACAAAAATGCTTGAGTTCAACGTTCTTGTAGAGGTTATGTCTGTCGTCGATAAATGTTTAGAGACACGTGTTTCCAGCAAACATTTACAGATATATTTGCCTGCTAAACATTATATGGATGCCATGAATGCCAGTAAGAATTCTCTAGAATTGCAGTAGGCATTCTTAGCTCATACAAATGTCTCTAAAAACCATAAAATGCTTACTGCCAAATCAAATATCTGTAGCGATTTTGAAAGGCAGTAGAAAATCGTAAAATCTCTAGAAAATGATCACTCGGGAAGAGTGAGACAAATTCAGTGAAAGAATCGGCTTGTTCCTATCTGTCTTCGTTTAGATGTGAGACGCCATTTAAGATTTTGGGAGATTGTCGAAAAACGACAGAGTTAGAATTTGGGACGTTTTGGGCTGTAGCTTCAAAACGAAGCATCGGATTGGAAAACGGATTTCAGATTTGGAATCAGCGTGAAATTCTCTATCGGTATGGTGAATTTGAACGCAATCGGAGAGAAAAATTTCGCTGACTCCCCCCCCCTCGGGAGAGCTTGCTTCGATCTTGGCTTCCAGTAAACGGATTTAGTCGTGCCATAGCTCGTTTGAAAGGTAAGAGTGAGACAAATTCACTGAAAGAATCGGCTTGTTCATATCTGTCTTCGTTTAGATGTGAGACGCCATTTAAGATTTTGGGACATTGGCGACAAATGACAGAGTTAGAATTTGGGACGTTTTGGGCTGTAGCTTCAAAACGAAGCATCGGATTGGAAAACGGATTTCAGATTTGGAATCAGCGTGAAATTCTCTATCGGTATGGTGAATTTAAACGCAATCGGAGAGAAAAATTTCGCTGACTCCCCCCCCCCCTCGGGAGAGCTTGCTTCGATCTTGGCTTCTAGTGGACGGATTTAGTCGTGCCATAGCTCGTTTGAAAGCTAAGAGTGAGACAAATTCAGTGAAAGAATTGGCTTGTTCCTATCTGTCTTCGTTTAGATGTGAGACGCCATTTAAGATTTTGGGAGATTGTCGAAAAACGACAGAGTTAGAATTTGGGACGTTTTGGGCTGTAGCTTCAAAACGAAGCATCGGATTGGAAAACGGATTTCAGATTTGGAATCAGCGTGAAATTCTCTATCGGTATGGTGAGTTTCAAGTCAATCGGTCAGAGAAAGTTTCGCTGACTCCCCCCCCCCCTCGGGAGAGCTTGCTTCGATCTTGGCTTCTAGTGGACGGATTTAGTCGTGCCATAGCTCGTTTGAAAGCTAAGAGTGAGACAAATTCACTGAAAGAATCGGCTTGTTTTTATCTGTCTTCGTTTAGATGTGAGACGCCATTTAAGATTTTGGGAGATTGTCGAAAAATGACAGAGTTAGAATTTGGGACGTTTTGGGCTGTAGCTTCAAAACGAAGCATCGGATTGGAAAACGGATTTCAGATTTGGAATCAGCGTGAAATTCTCTATTGGTATGGTGAGTTTCAAGTCAATCGGTCAGAGAAAGTTTCGCTGACGTCCCCCCCCCTCTGGAGAGCTTGCTTCGATCTTGGCTTCTAGTGGACGGATTTAGTCGCGCCATAGCTCGTTTGAAAGCTAACCCTAGTGATCATTTTCTATGGAAATCCCATAAAATTTCGCAGTAGAATTATCGCGCATTGTCTACTGCAAAAAGCAGTAATTTTCTACTGCCAAAAAGACCTACAGACATCAATCGTCTACTGCCAAAAAGGCCTACAGACATCAATTTATAAACGCATTCAGACAAGCAACAATTTTCACGATATTTTGCGATTAATTAGGAATAATATAAATGCCGATCGAACCTCAAGCAAGCGTAATTTTAAGTCCTGTGGATACATTAAATCATCCACCAGGATTCAAAACTACCGAATTTGAGGTATTGAACAGTACCTAAAAATAATAATAAAACTCACATTATATTTTCCATTTTCTCCAATCCTCCTTCAGAGATTCAACTTGTATTATTCGATTATTTGTTCGACTGTAGCGGTGTGTGGATCGAATATTTGATTACAATATAATTTCACTTCAAATGACTTTTCAGCAATATAATCAATCACTTGTTTAATGGTTTTCAGCGAAAGTGAAAAGATATTAGGTAGTTGAGTCAGAATGATGCGAATCAAAACGTGTAGATGAAGATGATGTTGAAGGTTAGGAACAGGAGGTAGTTCAATTTTCCTGGCATTGTGCTAAAAACAAGCTGGTCTCTCGTTTGCATTTGCCTTTTATTTGAGGTTATGTGCAAGATAAAAATCCAGCAAGGTAAAACCACAGCGCTTCGTGTCAGGTGGGACCGTGCGGTAAACATTCGCACTGCAAGGTCCCACCCCTTGATGTGTCTGTGACACGAAGCGCTGTGGTTTTACCTTATTGATTTTCTATCTTGTGCATAACCTCAAAGGCAAATACAAAGGAGTGACCCGCTTGGTTTTAGTACAATGTCAGGAAAAGAGAAGATCGGGAATTATTTCCAGAATGAAAAGATGCGTCGGCGTAATCCTGAAAAGGGTTGTGAAAGTCGAATTGTACGACAGAATCCTCTGAATGTTCAAAGCACAAATAACTGACTTGAGGCGTAGTTAAAAGTTTTGTAAATCCACAAGTATAAGACAGTAGAACGACTTGTATTGACGCTGCTGGGATGACTGAAACACGCACGATGCACTGAGAGGAATGACTCTGCAATTGATGACGCCTGGTTGATATAGCATACACAGTCTCCGCTCGCATCCTTTGTCGTGTGACTCATGGACCGAAGGTCGTTATGAGGGCATTCATTAGTCATTAACAGGCAGGCGATCGACGAGTTGTTTATTCCACAGTAAGGAGAGAGATGTGTGCAGCGAAAAATTGTGACGGATATCGGTATATACATTACGTCCTTTAGTCATCATAGTCTTACAAATAGGGAAACAACTGATCCGCATATTGTGACCTTGAATATTCCAGCTAAGATACATTCAAAATCAGAAAATCAGCTTTCAAATGGAGAAAAGAAAATAAAAGAAGTTGAATGGAGAGATGGAGATAAGGAGAGAGAGAGAGAGTGTGTGTGTGTGTGTGTGTGAGAGAGAGAGAGAGATAAAAAAGAGGAAGCTTGTTCCCCTGTGCTTCGCGCACTATGGCCCCGATCAAAAACAAACAGTTCGAGGAGACTCCGGAGTTTCCGGAGAGAGAAAGAGAGATAAGAAGAGACTAGAAGGACTTAGTTCTGTGCCTCGTGCATTGTGACACTCCATCAAAAGCGAATCATTTAGAGGAGACAAAGTAGCAAGAGAAGGGACGCATGTATAAAACGAAATGTTCTTTTTACAGGTGTAAAGCAAGTAATAAATGAATATAATACATGCACATTTACATATCACATTCATTTATTCATGTGATATTTAATATAATAAGTATTAAATGTGATGTAGACATAATACAATATATCAAATATATAAACATAACAATATATTTGATAAGATAGAATTTTGTAATTGCGTATAAAATTGTATTACATGTATATATTCCTATGAATACATTAGATGGTAATAATACGAGATTTATATACAAATATCTTTCTTTTGTATATTACAGTAAAAGAATTGCTGTATTATACAAAAATGCTTGAGTTCAACGTTCTTGTAGAGGTTATGTCTGTCGTCGATAAATGTTTAGAGACACGTGTTTCCAGCAAACATTTACAGATATATTTGCCTGCTAAACATTATATGGATGCCATGAATGCCAGTAAGAATTCTCTAGAATTGCAGTAGGCATTCTTAGCTCATACAAATGTCTCTAAAAACCATAAAATGCTTACTGCCAAATCAAATATCTGTAGCGATTTTGAAAGGCAGTAGAAAATCGTAAAATCTCTAGAAAATGATCACTCGGGAAGAGTGAGACAAATTCAGTGAAAGAATCGGCTTGTTCCTATCTGTCTTCGTTTAGATGTGAGACGCCATTTAAGATTTTGGGAGATTGTCGAAAAACGACAGAGTTAGAATTTGGGACGTTTTGGGCTGTAGCTTCAAAACGAAGCATCGGATTGGAAAACGGATTTCAGATTTGGAATCAGCGTGAAATTCTCTATCGGTATGGTGAATTTGAACGCAATCGGAGAGAAAAATTTCGCTGACTCCCCCCCCTCGGGAGAGCTTGCTTCGATCTTGGCTTCCAGTAAACGGATTTAGTCGTGCCATAGCTCGTTTGAAAGCTAAGAGTGAGACAAATTCACTGAAAGAATCGGCTTGTTCCTATCTGTCTTCGTTTAGATGAGAGACGCCATTTAAGATTTTGGGAGATTGTCGAAAAACGACAGAGTTAGAATTTGGGACGTTTTGGGCTGTAGCTTCAAAACGAAGCATCGGATTGGAAAACGGATTTCAGATTTGGAATCAGCGTGAAATTCTCTATCGGTATGGTGAATTTGAACGCAATCGGAGAGAAAAATTTCGCTGACTCCCCCCCCTCGGGAGAGCTCGCTTCGATCTTGGCTTCTAGTGGACGGATTTAGTCGTGCCATAGCTCGTTTGAAAGCTAAGAGTGAGACAAATTCAGTGAAAGAATCGGCTTGTTCCTATCTGTCTTCGTTTAGATGTGAGACGCCATTTAAGATTTTGGGAGATTGTCGAAAAACGACAGAGTTAGAATTTGGGACGTTTTGGGCTGTAGCTTCAAAACGAAGCATCGGATTGGAAAACGGATTTCAGATTTGGAATCAGCGTGAAATTCTCTATCGGTATGGTGAGTTTCATGTCAATCGGAGAGAAAAAATTCGCTGACTCCCCCCCCCCTCGGGAGAGCTCGCTTCGATCTTGGCTTCCAGTAAACGGATTTAGTCGTGCCATAGCTCGTTTGAAAGCTAAGAGTGAGACAAATTCACTGAAAGAATCGGCTTGTTCCTATCTGTCTTCGTTTAGATGTGAGACGCCATTTAAGATTTTGGGAGATTGTCGAAAAACGACAGAGTTAGAATTTGGGACGTTTTGGGCTGTAGCTTCAAAACGAAGCATCGGATTGGAAAACGGATTTCAGATTTGGAATCAGCGTGAAATTCTCTATCGGTATGGTGAATTTGAACGCAATCGGAGAGAAAAATTTCGCTGACTCCCCCCCCCCTCGGGAGAGCTCGCTTCGATCTTGGCTTCTAGTGGACGGATTTAGTCGTGCCATAGCTCGTTTGAAAGCTAAGAGTGAGACAAATTCAGTGAAAGAATCGGCTTGTTCCTATCTGTCTTCGTTTAGATGTGAGACGCCATTTAAGATTTTGGGAGATTGTCGAAAAACGACAGAGTTAGAATTTGGGACGTTTTGGGCTGTAGCTTCAAAACGAAGCATCGGATTGGAAAACGGATTTCAGATTTGGAATCAGCGTGAAATTCTCTATCGGTATGGTGAATTTGAACGCAATCGGAGAGAAAAATTTCGCTGACTCCCCCCCCCTCGGGAGAGCTCGCTTCGATCTTGGCTTCCAGTGGACGGATTTAGTCGTGCCATAGCTCGTTTGAAAGCTAAGAGTGAGACAAATTCACTGAAAGAATCGGCTTGTTCCTATCTGTCTTCGTTTAGATGTGAGACGCCATTTAAGATTTTGGGAGATTGTCGAAAAACGACAGAGTTAGAATTTGGGACGTTTTGGGCTGTAGCTTCAAAACGAAGCATCGGATTGGAAAACGGATTTCAGATTTGGAATCAGCGTGAAATTCTCTATCGGTATGGTGAATTTGAACGCAATCGGAGAGAAAAATTTCGCTGACTCCCCCCCCCTCGGGAGAGCTCGCTTCGATCTTGGCTTCTAGTGGACGGATTTAGTCGTGCCATAGCTCGTTTGAAAGCTAAGAGTGAGACAAATTCAGTGAAAGAATCGGCTTGTTCCTATCTGTCTTCGTTTAGATGTGAGACGCCATTTAAGATTTTGGGAGATTGTCGAAAAACGACAGAGTTAGAATTTGGGACGTTTTGGGCTGTAGCTTCAAAACGAAGCATCGGATTGGAAAACGGATTTCAGATTTGGAATCAGCGTGAAATTCTCTATCGGTATGGTGAATTTGAACGCAATCGGAGAGAAAAATTTCGCTGACTCCCCCCCCCCTCGGGAGAGCTTGCTTCGATCTTGGCTTCTAGTGGACGGATTTAGTCGTGCCATAGCTCGTTTGAAAGCTAAGAGTGAGACAAATTCACTGAAAGAATCGGCTTGTTCCTATCTGTCTTCGTTTAGATGTGAGACGCCATTTAAGATTTTGGGAGATTGTCGAAAAACGACAGAGTTAGAATTTGGGACGTTTTGGGCTGTAGCTTCAAAACGAAGCATCGGATTGGAAAACGGATTTCAGATTTGGAATCAGCGTGAAATTCTCTATCGGTATGGTGAATTTGAACGCAATCGGAGATTTTGAAGTCAATCGGAGAGAAAAATTTTCAACATTTTTGCGATGGCTGCCTACTGTAGAGCCAAAACAAAGCATCGGATGGGAAAACGGAGGCCAGATTCGGATTCAGCGTCAAATTCTACATGGAAAAGGTGTATTTTCAGCTCAATCGGAGCACTAGAACCGGAGATAGACGGGTTTTTAGTATTTGGATAATGGGTATTACGTCATCAGCTGATCGCCACACACTATATAAGCTGGGAACCGACAGAGACTTGTCATTTAGTGTAGAACGATTGTCAGAGGTAGGTCGTCTCTCTGAGCTCCGATGATAGCTTCGGACATTCCAAATTCCGAGTTTCTGTAAGAAACCGACTTAGAAAATTTCATTGCTGATATCAGCTAAGGCGTCAGACTTAGAGGTTCGCCAGGAGATGGCCTTCGTCTCCAGGCCATAAAAGACTCTAAACTTTAAAGGCTTGTAACTTTGCTTCTACAAGTCTGTTTGACTTGATTCAAAAAAGGTTCGGTCGCTATTGACCTGCCCTAAGTGACGGACTACTTATAAAATTTCATAAGTAGTGCTAAAAAGTTGAAAATTTAAATTCACTAGTTTTGGAGGTTTTCTGGGGTTTTCGACCCTGCTGAAGTCAATGAAAGCATTTTTAATGATGTCTGAGCCAGTCTTCTCATGGTATAAGCGGCTTTTCACTGAAAGCGAGCAAGACATGGAGAGTTTTGCTGTAATATTCCACTGACAGGGTGTTCCTTCGGGACGGCGGACGATGCCGTAGTGATAAGTGTGGCAAGGGAATGTGTCATATTTGAGACCGTAACCGCTGGGACAACTCATGTCTCATGTTGGGCATTTGACACAGCTCTCAACGTAGCACTTTGAACGCCAATCGGTTGAGTCTTAGCTATCTTGTCATGGGTGGCCTCTAAACATCTCCATTGCAAAACGCTGGTGAATCAAGCTCTCTACGGCTTGCTATCAAGCTGCTAAAAGTCTGTCCACCTCTTACCAACTCTACAGGTTTTCATGTCTGAGCCAGCCTTCTCATGGTATAAGCGACTTTTCACTGAAAGCGAGCAAGACACGGACAGTTTTGCTGTAATATTCCACTGACAGGGTGTTCCTTCGGGACGGCGGACGATGCCGTAGTGATAAGTGTGGCAAGGGAGTGTGTCATATTTGAGACCGTAACCGCTGGGACAACTCATGTCTCATGTTGGGCATTTGACACAGTTCTCAACGTAGCACTTTGAACGCCAATCGGTTGAGTCTTAGCTATCTTGTCATGGGTGGCCTCTAAACATCTCCATTGCAAAACGCTGGTGAATCAAGCTCTCTACGGCTTGCTATCAAGCTGATCAAAGCAATGACTTGGGTTGTTTCCTCAAGGTTTTCAAGTATGCTGAGTTCAAATCTGCTATCAGATTTCAAATTTAACTAAGTCTAAGGCAGCTTTGAGGGGTTAGATCCCAGCTACTCTTCACTACCTTTGACTCGACGTTGCTGTTACCACTTCTTCGGGGCAGTGACAACGATGTCTTCAGCTGTAAATAGCGGGTGTCGGGGAAGATCTCTCACTTCCCTATAGATCAGTACAAGGCCTTCGGGCTGTTGACGGGATCGAGTGCCACTCACTACACTCAAATCTATCATTCCTCACTAAGTGTAAAATCATTGTTTTCCGTTTTTCGCTTCAGAAATGCCGAAATACAATAATATGAAGACCAGTTTCAAACTGTGTCAATGCCGGAAGGTATTCCGAGCTGACGCCTTCAAGAAACACGCTTGCACTAGGAAGAAACAGATAGGGGTCGCTCGCTACTATTGCGGAGCCCACAAAGTCAGTCGCTTAAGTGAGCGATTGGAGGATTGGCACTCACAACACAGCGAGTGTCAAACAGGCGAAGTAGGCGAAGAAGAACGGAGTTCACTCTTCGCCACTGAGCTCCGTTCTTTGGAGCTACAATCTGCCAACGAGCAAGAACGGAGTTCACTCTTCACCACTGAGGCCACTGAGCTACAATCCGCCATTGAAGCGATTGCCGCTGTATCCTCGCTTAGTAGCGAGAGCTCGCTGTCCAGCAGCGATAGTGAGGAGGAGGAGGGAGAGCTACAGTCGCAACCTATCGAGAACGTCGACCTCGATCGCGAGACCCCTACAGCCGTGACTGCGAGCGGAATTGCAACACAATGTCGCAATTTTGTCATGCGCCCGCCGGTGATCGCCGAACGGGATAGACTAAAGAAAGAGGTGGAGAAGTTGAAGGATGAGGCCTTCTCATACAAGGCAAAGTATGAGGACCTAAAGAACGTGGCCGGAGAGATGAAGAAGGTGAAGGAGAGATTAAGCGAGCGGGATGGCGAGTTGGAGCAGGAGAGGCTCAAGACTCTCGAGGGGAAAGCCAGAGAAGAGGCTTTGCTAGCAGAGAGGGAAAGTAGGGAGAAGGAGATACGAAGGTTGAAGGAGGAAGTGGAGAGACTCCGTGTGCAGATGGCTAAGGTTGTCGAGACGAACCACGAGCTGCACCGTTCGGCGCAGCTGGTGGATCGCGATCGAAGGGCGCGTTCCAGCCGTCTGCACATCCCTATTAGAAAGGGGAGAGTAGCAGAAACTCCTCTCTTGTACGAGCGTGGAAGAGGGGAGAAATGCTACTCTCGGGTGAAGAAAGGGGTGGAGTGTCTACACTTCACCTTCGATCATCGTGATCCGATCTCGAATTTCCTTTATGAGGAAGCGTCCGAGAAGATCTGTAAGTAAAAGTGACTAAATTAAAATGTAAGATGATAACTCACTACTTCTTTCTTTACAGACATCCAAGAGAAGCGACCACCCGCCCCGTTGCCGGAGCCACAGTCGAAACAGCAAGCCTGAGTCCCTACCACACACCCCGAGAACGAACCACCGGCTCTCTTAAGGGCCACCATGGGGCAAGACATGATAGAACCTCCTCGCGGTTTGCCCTGGGCAGTCTTCGGACTGGCGAATACTATCATTAAGTTGAATCTGCTATCAGTCAACTTGAACGTTGCAAATGAAGTTCGGTGTAATACTTCCTTTCGACGGGCGTTCCTGTCAAGGGCGGCGGTGAAACCCGTAGCTATGTATACCGCAAGGGACATTCGGCAATGGTCAATCTTGTTAAACCTCTCTGCGTCATGTTTGCAAGTGATTGCCTCTGTCTCAACGTAGTATGCATTCGCGCCAGGGCGACATTTAGCCAACTGTCGAAGGTTGCCTTATAAACTATCCATTGCATACGTTATGAGAACCATGAGTTCTACCTGTCTCTATCAATGAGATGAATTGATGAATGGAATGAAATGGGAGGACACTCACGCGCCACACGCAACATAACACACTTCTCTCTTCCGTAGTCTAACAAGCTCTTCACACATGGATCGCAGTCGATTGCTATCCCAGAATCATGTAAGCTATCTTAATTTTATTTAACACTATTTCATCTACCATCATCACCCATATGAAGTGTCATAAGATTTACAAGTTAGACTAAGCGTTCTACTATTTGTAAATGAAAGATATAGTTTCACCAGTTTACAAGTTAAAAAATAAAGTTTCAATGGTGTATACGTTAGAAATAAAGTTTTAGCTGTTTGTATATCAAAATAAAGTTTCAATGGTGTATACGTTAGAAATAAAGTTTTAGCTGTTTGTATATCAAAATAAAGTTTCAAGAGTTTACAAGTTAGAAATAACGTTTCAATAGTGTATGCGTTAGAAATAAAGTTTTAGCTGTTTGTATATCAAAATAAAGTTTCAAGAGTTTACAAGTTAGAAATAAAGTTTCAATAGTGTGTATGTTAGAAATTAAGGTATAACTGTTTGTAAAAATAAGATCGCAAGATTTACTAGTTTACAAGTTAGACTAAGTGTAAATTAAAATAAAATTATAACTGTTCACGAGTTAAAGCGTTGATGCAACGATGAACAATTAATAAGCTGAAAAGTTTTTAGATTCACTTTAACATTACCATATGTTTACAGATAGAAATGTATCACAGCAAAGCTACTTCATGAGTTAGTTTGCCAGGGGTGTATCATCTCAAACTTTTACTCCGTCGTTGAAATTTCATGACGACTTTTTGCTAAACGAAAGTTAACACTAGAGGAGCGTAGGGGTGGGTGGTATAAAATACGCCTACAGCACTGAGAGAGTTGGAGTGCATGAGCTATGTACATTCTTTTGACGATGAGAGGAGCGATTCAGCCGATGGCGCAGGTAGTTTCCCAGAGCATGGAGGACATTGTTTAGGTGACTCTAAGGGCGTATGTCGAGCTACCTTCAGTGATAGGCTTCCAACTCATGATGAATGATGATATGCTTACGACCTACATTCAACCATTGGTGTATGCCCACACCCTCCCCCACAACGAGCTTGTCTGCCACATTGTATTCATGAGTGTGGCTCAAAGTAGGAAATTGATTGATGAGACTTTGCTGAAATATCCAAGGCGCGTATTCAAGCATGGTCGCCTACTGTTGGAGTATTATTATCAATGGCGCGACGACACACATTTGCCCACCCGTGTTTTACCACACCTATCAACGGAAGAATACAATAGAGCTTTAGTCGAGACGGTGAAAGGAGACGATGAGCGCTAGCGGGCGAATGAAGCATCGGTGAGAGTGGGAATCAACTTGATTCTATTCTCCAATGAGGATTGTTGTCTAATGAGAATCAAGCATTCCTTTATAAATAGAGAGCCTTCCACACTGAGAATAATTCCATCGTTGAATCATACAAGTGACGGACGCACATTCTCTCTCTCTCTCTACATCCCTGTTATATTATCCAACTAAAATGGTAAGTCGCTACTTTCCTCCCTCTCCTCCCTTGAACGTAAACTTGATAGAATCTTTTTTATTTTCAGGCATCTTCTACATCTACTACACTGACAGGACAAAATGGTGGTCAGACGTTACAAGGTTCGCTACAATCAGATCATCTACAGCTGAGACCAGTGGAAGAAACAACAAAGGTACATAATCCTACACCGCTACAGCGTAAATTTAAACAAGTCTTGCGTCATGAGGATCACAGCGTAGTACTGCGAACGGGAATGCTCCCTTCCACTGATGTGAAGATATTGAGCAATCAGTATGGGGATTACATACTCATCCCCGTGAGTCCGTACATTCGCCACCAACTTGACATTATTGAAGAGTACGTGACATTAAATATGGACATTCCTACACCTCTTGCTCAAGAGTGGAAGGCGAGAGATGAAAAGGATACTCCCTATAGAAAGATTTGGGATGGCAATCAAATTTGCCTACCATTATCACATTGGTGTAGTTATTATAAAAAGGATGGAGATCAATCAATACCCATCAGATGTGATGAGCTCGGAGAAGGTACTTGGGATATCATTTTCAAAGTGAATGGACTATATTATGGTCAGCATAAGGATAACAAAATAGCCTCTCTCTCGATATGCACTGAATCCATCCTATATATTCCAAAGCCACCCAGCGTAGATGACATTATTGACAAAATCCTTAACAGCAGTGGTACGAAGCGCAAGTCGGAGAAGAATGCTGCATCAAAACGCAAATCAAAGAAGGAGAATTACTAGTCCTTTCCTAACTCTACCCTATGACAATTCGCTTATGTGCTTTGAGTGTCGTAGACGTGGTCTTATTAGATACATTTGACTTCTTCGTTGCCATCATATCATTTGTGTATTTTGTCGTGAAAAGCATCGATGTAATTCTTCATTTTGCAATATGTTATAGAACGTTTCCTTAGATATGTAATTTCCGTTTTAGGCTTCTATCATCATTTTTATGGATTGTGAGGGTGAACCTGTACAGGAGCTCAGTGCTATTGCTATGAACAATTGGTCATATCAGATTGTTAGTGTCTATCATCAACATGCCAACTGCGATCCCAATGTTGATCAATGGGCGATAAAACACATTCATGGACTTAATCTGAAATATTTGCAAGACTATGGCTTTTCTTGTGAGAGTGCTCTTCTTATTGACTTTAAACGATGGTTAGCTACTTTCAATGTTATACGCATCTTTTGTAATAATCCTGGTAAGGAGAGGAAAGTATTTCCCAATCTAGTCATTAATGATATTTTGCTCCCACCTTGGGATAGTAGAGTGAATCAACACTGTCATGAAGTCACGAAACGTTTTAAGGATTTGTGTGTTCCTATTTTGTCTGTTCGTTGTAGTAGCTACGTTCATAACCAATGCTTCTTTCCTCCTTACCTCAACACTGCCAAAGTCCTATATGGTTATCATTGCTCGCTATATGACAGTTACCAGCTGTATCTATTTTATCTGTTTCAAACCATTGATTTGTAATGCATGCTTGTTACAGTTATTCAATAAATGTTATTATGCGAAGAGTTGTTGTTGTTATCATGCGACGGATGGGTTAGATGAAGGGTGATCATATCTTTTTCAAAGGACTGTGAAACATTGATTTCCATGATGAGGATTTAAACAGTTAGATTTGATGACGAATAAGATTTACTGGTTTGCAAGTTAGACTAAGCGTTCTATTATTTGTAAATGAAAGATATAGTTTCAATAGTTTACACGTTAAAAATAAAGTTTCAATAGTGTGTATGTTAAGAATAAAGTTCTATCTGTTTGTATGTTAGAAATAAAATTAAGTTTCATCAGTTTACAAGTTAAGAATAAAGTTTTATCTGTTTGTATGTTAGAAATAAAACAAAGTTTCAACCGTTAACAAGTTAAAAATAAAGTTTCAATAGTTTACAAGCTGAAACTAATGTTTCAATAGTGCGTATGTTAAGAATAAAGTTTTATCTGTTACTATGTTAGAAATAAAATGAAGCTTCACCAGTTTACAAGTTAAGAATAAAGTTTTATCAGCTTGTATGTTACAAATAAAATAAAGTTTCAAGAGTTTACAAGTTTCAACAGTGTATACGTTAGAAATAAAGTTTTAGCTGTTTGTATGTTAAAAATAAAATAAAGTTTCAACCGTTTACAAGTTAAAAATGAAGTTTCAATAGTGTATATGTTAAGAATAAAGTTCTATCTGTTTATATGTTAGAAATAAAAATGAAGGTTCACCAGTTTACAAGTTAAGAATAAAGTTTTATCTGCTTGTATGTCAGAAATGAAATAAAGTTTCACCAGTTTACAAGTTAAAAAATAAAGTTTCAATAGTGTGTACGTTAGAAATAACGTTTCAATAGTGTGTATGTTAAGAATAAAGCTTTATCTGTTTGTATGTTAGAATTAAAAAACCGGTTTCAACCATATACAAGTTAAAAATAAAGTTTCAATAGTTAACACGTTAAAAATAAAGTTTCAATAGTGTACATGTTAAGAATAAAGTTCTATCTGCTTCTATGTTAGAAATAAAAATGAAGGTTCACCAGTTTACAAGTTAAGAATAAAGTTTTATCTGTTTGTATGTTAGACATAAAACAAAGTTTCAACCGTTAACAAGTTAAAAATAAAGTTCCAATAGTGTGTATGATAAGAATATAGTTCTATCTGTTTATATGTTAGAAATAAAATGAAGTTTCGTCAGTTTACAAGTTAAGAATAAATTTTATCTGCTTGTATGTTAGAATTAAAACAAAGTTTCAACCGTTTACAGGTTAAAAATAAAGTTTCAATAGTTAACACGTTAAAAATAAAGTTTCAATAGTGTGTATGTTAAGAATAAAGTTCTATCTGTTTGTATGTTAGAAATAAAATGAAGCTTCACCAGTTTACAAGTTAAGAATTAAGTTCTATCAGCTTGTATGTTAGAAATAAAATGAAGTTTCACCAGTTTACAAATTAAAAATAAAGTTTCAATAGTGTGTACGTTAGAAATAAAGTTTCAACCGTTTACAAGTTAAAAATAAAGTTTCAACAGTGTCTACGTTAGAAATAAAGTTTTATCTGTTTGTAAAGTACGATCGTAGGATTTACTAGTTTGCAAGTTAGACTCAGCATTCTACTAGTTGTAAATGAAAATATCGTTTCAGCCGTTTACAAGTTAAAAATAAAGTTTCAACGGTGTGTACGTTAGAAATAAAGTTTTAGCTGTTTATATGTTAGAAACAAAATAAAGTTTCAACAGTTTACAAGTTGAAAAATAAAGTTTCAACAGTGTGTACGTTAGAAATAAATGAAAGTAAGAACTTCATCGTATGAGTATTCAAAGCATGTTTTGTAAATCAAATGTGTGTAGTCCTGACATGATAGAATCGCGTTAGAAATAAAGTTTCAACAGTTTACAAGTTAAAAATAAAGTTTCAACGGTGTGTACGTTAGAAATAAAGTTTTAGCTGTTTATATGTTAGAAACAAAATAAAGTTTCAACAGTTTACAAGTTGAAAAATAAAGTTTCAACAGTGTGTACGTTAGAAATAAATGAAAGTAATACCTTCATCGTATGAGTATTCAAAGCATGTTTTGTAAATCAAATGTGTGTAGTCCTGACATGATAGAATCGCGTTAGAAATAAAGTTTCAGCCGTTTACAAGTTAAAAATAAAGTTTTAGCTGTTTATATGTTGGAAACAAAATAAAGTTTCAACAGTTTACAGATTAAAATAAAGTTTCAACAGTGTGTACGTTAGAAATAAAGTTTTAGCTGTTTATATGTTAGAAACAAAATAAAGTTTCAACAGTTTACAAGTTGAAAAATAAAGTTTCAACAGTGTGTACGTTAGAAATAAATGAAAGTAAGACCTTCATCGTATGAGTATTCAAAGCATGTTTTGTAAATCAAATGTGTGTAGTCCTGACATAATAGAATCGCGTTGGAAATAAAGTTTCAGCCGTTTACAAGTTAAAAATAAAGTTTTAGCTGTTTATATGTTAGAAACAAAATAAAGTTTCAATAGTTTACAGATTAAAATAAAGTTTCAACAGTGTGTACGTTAGAAATAAAGTTTTAGCTGTTTATATGTTAGAAACAAAATAAAGTTTCAACAGTTTACAAGTTGAAAAATAAAGTTTCAACAGTGTGTATGTTAGAAATAAATGAAAGTAAGACCTTCATCGTATGAGTATTCAAAGCATGTTTTGTAAATCTTTTGTAATTTTGTAAACACATTTCATTTACAAAACATGCTTTGAATACTCATACGATAAAGTTCTTACTTTCATTTATTTCTAACGTACACACTGTTGAAACTTTATTTTTCAACTTGTAAACTGTTGAAACTTTATTTTGTTTCTAACATATAAACAGCTAAAACTTTATTTCTAACGTACGCACCGTTGAAACTTTATTTTTAACTTGTAAACGGCTGAAACGATATTTTCACTTACAACTAGTAGAATGCTGAGTCTAACTTGCAAACTAGTAAATCCTACGATCGTACTTTACAAACAGATAAAACTTTATTTCTAACGTAGACACTGTTGAAACTTTATTTTTAACTTGTAAACGGTTGAAACTTTATTTCTAACGTACACACTATTGAAACTTTATTTTTAATTTGTAAACTGGTGAAACTTCATTTTATTTCTAACATACAAGCTGATAGAACTTTATTCTTAACATGCACACTATTGAAACTTTATTTTTAACGTGTTAACTATTGAAACTTTATTTTTAACCTGTAAACGGCTGAAACTTTGTTTTAATTCTAACATACAAGCAGATAAAATTTATTCTTAACTTGTAAACTGATGAAACTTCATTTTATTTCTAACATATAAACAGATAGAACTATATTCTTATCATACACACTATTGAAACTTTATTGTTAACTTTTAAACTGGTGAAACTTTATTTCATTTCTGACATACAAGCAGATAAAACTTTATTCTTAACTTGTAAACTGGTGAGCCTTCATTTTTATTTCTAACATATAAACAGATAGAACTTTATTCTTAACGTACACAATGTTGAAACTTTATTTTTAACGCACAAAGCGCTTAAACTTTATTTCCATCATACACACTATTGAAACTTTATTTTAATCTGAAACTTTATTTTTAACTTGTTAACGGTTGAAACTTTGTTTTTATGTCTAACATACAAACAGATAAAACTTTATTCTTAACTTGTAAACTAGTGAACCTTCATTTTTATTTCTAACATAGAAGCAGATAGAACTTTATTCTTAACATATACACTATTGAAACTTTATTTTTAACGTGTTAACTATTGAAACTTTATTTTTAACTTGTATACGGTTGAAACCGGTTTTTAAATTCTAACATACAAACAGATAAAGCTTTATTCTTAACATACACACTATTGAAACTTTATTTCTAACGTACACACTATTGAAACTTTATTTTTTAACTTGTAAACTGGTGAAACTTTATTTCATTTCTGACATACAAGCAGATAAAACTTTATTCTTAACTTGTAAACTGGTGAACCTTCATTTTTATTTCTAACATATAAACAGATAGAACTTTATTCTTAACATATACACTATTGAAACTTCATTTTTATCTTGTAAACGGTTGAAACTTTATTTTATTTTTAACATACAAACAGCTAAAACTTTATTTCTAACGTATACACTGTTGAAACTTGCAAACTCTTGAAACTTTATTTTATTTGTAACATACAAGCTGATAAAACTTTATTCTTAACTTGTAAACTGGTGAAGCTTCATTTTATTTCTAACATAGAAACAGATAAAACTTTATTCTTAACATACGCACTATTGAAACATTAGTTTTAACTTTTAAACTATTGAAACTTTATTTTTAACTTGTTAACGGTTGAAACTTTGTTTTATTTCTACCATACAAACAGATAAAACTTTATTCTTAACTTGTAAACTGATGAAACTTCATTTTATTTCTAACATACAAACAGATAGAACTTTATTCTTAACATACACACTATTGAAACTTTATTTTTAACGTGTTAACTATTGAAACTTTATTTTTAACCTGTAAACGGTTGAAACTTTGTTTTAATTCTAACATACAAGCAGATAAAATTTATTCTTAACTTGTAAACTGAGGAAACTTCATTTTATTTCTAACATATAAACAGATAGAACTATATTCTTATCACACACACTATTAAAACTTTATTCTTAACTTTTAAACTGGTGAAACTTTATTTCATTTCTGACATACAAGCAGATAAAACTTTATTCTTAACTTGTAAACTGGTGAACCTTCATTTTTATTTCTAACATATAAACAGATAGAACTTTATTCTTAACGTACACAATGTTGAAACTTTATTTTTAACGCACAAAGCGCTTAAACTTTATTTCCATCATACACACTATTGAAACTTTATTTTAATCTGAAACTTTATTTTTAACTTGTTAACGGTTGAAACTTTGTTTTTATGTCTAACATACAAACAGATAAAACTTTATTCTTAACTTGTAAACTGATGAAACTTCATTTTATTTCTAACATACAAACAGATAGAACTTTATTCTTAACATACACACTATTGAAACTTTATTTTTAACGTGTTAACTATTGAAACTTTATTTTTAACCTGTAAACGGTTGAAACTTTGTTTTAATTCTAACATACAAGCAGATAAAATTTATTCTTAACTTGTAAACTGAGGAAACTTCATTTTATTTCTAACATATAAACAGATAGAACTATATTCTTATCATACACACTATTGAAACTTTATTGTTAACTTTTAAACTGGTGAAACTTTATTTCATTTCTGACATACAAGCAGATAAAACTTTATTCTTAACTTGTAAACTGGTGAGCCTTCATTTTTATTTCTAACATATAAACAGATAGAACTTTATTCTTAACGTACACAATGTTGAAACTTTATTTTTAACGCACAAAGCGCTTAAACTTTATTTCCATCATACACACTATTGAAACTTTATTTTAATCTGAAACTTTATTTTTAACTTGTTAACGGTTGAAACTTTGTTTTTATGTCTAACATACAAACAGATAAAACTTTATTCTTAACTTGTAAACTAGTGAACCTTCATTTTTATTTCTAACATAGAAGCAGATAGAACTTTATTCTTAACATATACACTATTGAAACTTTATTTTTAACGTGTTAACTATTGAAACTTTATTTTTAACTTGTATACGGTTGAAACCGGTTTTTAAATTCTAACATACAAACAGATAAAGCTTTATTCTTAACATACACACTATTGAAACTTTATTTCTAACGTACACACTATTGAAACTTTATTTTTTAACTTGTAAACTGGTGAAACTTTATTTCATTTCTGACATACAAGCAGATAAAACTTTATTCTTAACTTGTAAACTGGTGAACCTTCATTTTTATTTCTAACATATAAACAGATAGAACTTTATTCTTAACATATACACTATTGAAACTTCATTTTTATCTTGTAAACGGTTGAAACTTTATTTTATTTTTAACATACAAACAGCTAAAACTTTATTTCTAACGTATACACTGTTGAAACTTGCAAACTCTTGAAACTTTATTTTATTTGTAACATACAAGCTGATAAAACTTTATTCTTAACTTGTAAACTGGTGAAGCTTCATTTTATTTCTAACATAGAAACAGATAAAACTTTATTCTTAACATACGCACTATTGAAACATTAGTTTTAACTTTTAAACTATTGAAACTTTATTTTTAACTTGTTAACGGTTGAAACTTTGTTTTATTTCTAACATACAAACAGATAAAACTTTATTCTTAACTTGTAAACTGATGAAACTTAATTTTATTTCTAACATACAAACAGATAGAACTTTATTCTTAACATACACACTATTGAAACTTTATTTTTAACGTGTTAACTATTGAAACTTTATTTTTAACCTGTAAACGGTTGAAACTTTGTTTTAATTCTAACATACAAGCAGATAAAACTTTATTCTTAACTTGTAAACTGATGAAACTTCATTTTATTTCTAACATATAAACAGATAGAACTATATTCTTATCATACACACTATTGAAACTTTATTCTTAACTTTTAAACTGGTGAAACTTTATTTCATTTCTGACATACAAGCAGATAAAACTTTATTCTTAACTTGTAAACTGGTGAACCTTCATTTTTATTTCTAACATATAAACAGATAGAACTTTATTCTTAACGTACACAATGTTGAAACTTTATTTTTAACGCACAAAGCGCTTAAACTTTATTTCCATCATACACACTATTGAAACTTTATTTTAATCTGAAACTTTATTTTTAACTTGTTAACGGTTGAAACTTTGTTTTTATGTCTAACATACAAACAGATAAAACTTTATTCTTAACTTGTAAACTGATGAAACTTCATTTTATTTCTAACATACAAACAGATAGAACTTTATTCTTAACATACACACTATTGAAACTTTATTTTTAACGTGTTAACTATTGAAACTTTATTTTTAACCTGTAAACGGTTGAAACTTTGTTTTTATTCTAACATACAAGCAGATAAAATTTATTCTTAACTTGTAAACTGACGAAACTTCATTTTATTTCTAACATATAAACAGATAGAACTATATTCTTATCATACACACTATTGAAACTTTATTGTTAACTTTTAAACTGGTGAAACTTTATTTCATTTCTGACATACAAGCAGATAAAACTTTATTCTTAACTTGTAAACTGGTGAACCTTCATTTTTATTCCTAACATATAAACAGATAAAGCTTTATTCTTAACGTACACAATGTTGAAACTTTATTTTTAACGCACAAAGCGCTTAAACTTTATTTCCATCATACACACTATTGAAACTTTATTTTAATCTGAAACTTTATTTTTAACTTGTTAACGGTTGAAACTTTGTTTTTATGTCTAACATACAAACAGATAAAACTTTATTCTTAACTTGTAAACTGGTGAACCTTCATTTTTATTTCTAACATAGAAGCAGATAGAACTTTATTCTTAACATGTACACTATTGAAACTTTATTTTTAACGTGTTAACTATTGAAACTTTATTTTTAACTTGTATACGGTTGAAACCGGTTTTTTAATTCTAACATACAAACAGATAAAGCTTTATTCTTAACATACACACTATTGAAACTTTATTTCTAACGTACACACTATTGAAACTTTATTTTTTAACTTGTAAACTGGTGAAACTTTATTTCATTTCTGACATACAAGCAGATAAAACTTTATTCTTAACTTGTAAACTGGTGAACCTTCATTTTTATTTCTAACATATAAACAGATAGAACTTTATTCTTAACATATACACTATTGAAACTTCATTTTTAACTTGTAAACGGTTGAAACTTTATTTTATTTTTAACATACAAACAGCTAAAACTTTATTTCTAACGTATACACTGTTGAAACTTGTAAACTCTTGAAACTTTATTTTATTTGTAACATACAAGCTGATAAAACTTTATTCTTAACTTGTAAACTGGTGAAGCTTCATTTTATTTCTAACATAGAAACAGATAAAACTTTATTCTTAACATACGCACTATTGAAACATTAGTTTCAGCTTGTAAACTATTGAAACTTTATTTTTAACTTGTTAACGGTTGAAACTTTGTTTTATGTCTAACATACAAACAGATAAAACTTTATTCTCAACTTGTAAACTGATGAAACTTCATTTTATTTCTAACATACAAACAGATAGAACTTTATTCTTAACATACACACTATTGAAACTTTATTTTTAACGTGTAAACTATTGAAACTATATCTTTCATTTACAAATAATAGAACGCTTAGTCCAACTTGCAAACTAGTAAATCTTATTCGTCATCAAATCTAACTGTTTAAATCCTCATCATGGAAATCGATGTTTCACAGTCCTTTGAAAAAGATATGATCACCCTTCATCTAACCCATCCGTCGCATGATAACAACAACAACTCTTCGCATAATAACATTTATTGAATAACTGTAACAAGCATGCATTACAAATCAATGGTTTGAAACAGATAAAATAGATACAGCTGGTAACTGTCATATAGCGAGCAATGATAACCATATAGGACTTTGGCAGTGTTGAGGTAAGGAGGAAAGAAGCATTGGTTATGAACGTAGCTACTACAACGAACAGACAAAATAGGAACACACAAATCCTTAAAACGTTTCGTGACTTCATGACAGTGTTGATTCACTCTACTATCCCAAGGTGGGAGCAAAATATCATTAATGACTAGATTGGGAAATACTTTCCTCTCCTTACCAGGATTATTACAAAAGATGCGTATAACATTGAAAGTAGCTAACCATCGTTTAAAGTCAATAAGAAGAGCACTCTCACAAGAAAAGCCATAGTCTTGCAAATATTTCAGATTAAGTCCATGAATGTGTTTTATCGCCCATTGATCAACATTGGGATCGCAGTTGGCATGTTGATGATAGACACTAACAATCTGATATGACCAATTGTTCATAGCAATAGCACTGAGCTCCTGTACAGGTTCACCCTCACAATCCATAAAAATGATGATAGAAGCCTAAAACGGAAATTACATATCTAAGGAAACGTTCTATAACATATTGCAAAATGAAGAATTACATCGATGCTTTTCACGACAAAATACACAAATGATATGATGGCAACGAAGAAGTCAAATGTATCTAATAAGACCACGTCTACGACACTCAAAGCACATAAGCGAATTGTCATAGGGTAGAGTTAGGAAAGGACTAGTAATTCTCCTTCTTTGATTTGCGTTTTGATGCAGCATTCTTCTCCGACTTGCGCTTCGTACCACTGCTGTTAAGGATTTCGTCAATAATGTCATCTACGCTGGGTGGCTTTGGAATATATAGAATGGATTCAGTGTATATCGAGAGAGAGGCTATTTTGTTATCCTTATGCTGACCATAATATAGTCCATTCACTTTGAAAATGATATCCCAAGTACCTTCTCCGAGCTCATCACATCGGATGGGTATTGATTGATCTCCATCCTTTTTATAATAACTACACCAATGTGATAATGGTAGGCAAATTTGATTGCCATCCCAAATCTTTCTATATGGAGTATCCTTTTCATCTCTCGCCTTCCACTCTTGAGCAAGAGGTGTACGAATGTCCATATTTAATGTCACGTACTCTTCAATAATGTCAAGTTGGTGGCGAATGTACGGACTCACGGGGATGAGTATGTAATCCCCATACTGATTGCTCAATATCTTCACATCAGTGGAAGGGAGCATTCCCGTTCGCAGTACTACGCTGTGATCCTCATGACGCAAGACTTGTTTAAATTTACGCTGTAGCGGTGTAGGATTATGTACCTTTGTTGTTTCTTCCACTGGTCTCAGCTGTAGATGATCTGATTGTAGCGAACCTTGTAACGTCTGACCACCATTTTGTCCTGTCAGTGTAGTAGATGTAGAAGATGCCTGAAAATAAAAAAGATTCTATCAAGTTTACGTTCAAGGGAGGAGAGGGAGGAAAGTAGCGACTTACCATTTTAGTTGGATAATATAACAGGGATGTAGAGAGAGAGAGAATGTGCGTCCGTCACTTGTATGATTCAACGATGGAATTATTCTCAGTGTGGAAGGCTCTCTATTTATAAAGGAATGCTTGATTCTCATTAGACAACAATCCTCATTGGAGAATAGAATCAAGTTGATTCCCACTCTCACCGATGCTTCATTCGCCCGCTAGCGCTCATCGTCTCCTTTCACCGTCTCGACTAAAGCTCTATTGTATTCTTCCGTTGATAGGTGTGGTAAAACACGGGTGGGCAAATGTGTGTCGTCGCGCCATTGATAATAATACTCCAACAGTAGGCGACCATGCTTGAATACGCGCCTTGGATATTTCAGCAAAGTCTCATCAATCAATTTCCTACTTTGAGCCACACTCATGAATACAATGTGGCAGACAAGCTCGTTGTGGGGGAGGGTGTGGGCATACACCAATGGTTGAATGTAGGTCGTAAGCATATCATCATTCATCATGAGTTGGAAGCCTATCACTGAAGGTAGCTCGACATACGCCCTTAGAGTCACCTAAACAATGTCCTCCATGCTCTGGGAAACTACCTGCGCCATCGGCTGAATCGCTCCTCTCATCGTCAAAAGAATGTACATAGCTCATGCACTCCAACTCTCTCAGTGCTGTAGGCGTATTTTATACCACCCACCCCTACGCTCCTCTAGTGTTAACTTTCGTTTAGCAAAAAGTCGTCATGAAATTTCAACGACGGAGTAAAAGTTTGAGATGATACACCCCTGGCAAACTAACTCATGAAGTAGCTTTGCTGTGATACATTTCTATCTGTAAACATATGGTAATGTTAAAGTGAATCTAAAAACTTTTCAGCTTATTAATTGTTCATCGTTGCATCAACGCTTTAACTCGTGAACAGTTATAATTTTATTTTAATTTACACTTAGTCTAACTTGTAAACTAGTAAATCTTGCGATCTTATTTTTACAAACAGTTATACCTTAATTTCTAACATACACACTATTGAAACTTTATTTCTAACTTGTAAACTCTTGAAACTTTATTTTGATATACAAACAGCTAAAACTTTATTTCTAACGCATACACTATTGAAACGTTATTTCTAACTTGTAAACTCTTGAAACTTTATTTTGATATACAAACAGCTAAAACTTTATTTCTAACGTATACACCATTGAAACTTTATTTTGATATACAAACAGCTAAAACTTTATTTCTAACGTATACACCATTGAAACTTTATTTTTTAACTTGTAAACTGGTGAAACTATATCTTTCATTTACAAATAGTAGAACGCTTAGTCTAACTTGTAAATCTTATGACACTTCATATGGGTGATGATGGTAGATGAAATAGTGTTAAATAAAATTAAGATAGCTTACATGATTCTGGGATAGCAATCGACTGCGATCCATGTGTGAAGAGCTTGTTAGACTACGGAAGAGAGAAGTGTGTTATGTTGCGTGTGGCGCGTGAGTGTCCTCCCATTTCATTCCATTCATCAATTCATCTCATTGATAGAGACAGGTAGAACTCATGGTTCTCATAACGTATGCAATGGATAGTTTATAAGGCAACCTTCGACAGTTGGCTAAATGTCGCCCTGGCGCGAATGCATACTACGTTGAGACAGAGGCAATCACTTGCAAACATGACGCAGAGAGGTTTAACAAGATTGACCATTGCCGAATGTCCCTTGCGGTATACATAGCTACGGGTTTCACCGCCGCCTTGACAGGAACGCCCGTCGAAAGGAAGTATTATACCGAACTTCATTTGCAACGTTCAAGTTGACTGATAGCAGATTCAACTTAATGATAGTATTCGCCAGTCCGAAGACTGCCCAGGGCAAACCGCGAGGAGGTTCTATCATGTCTTGCCCCATGGTGGCCCTTAAGAGAGCCGGTGGTTCGTTCTCGGGGTGTGTGGTAGGGACTCAGGCTTGCTGTTTCGACTGTGGCTCCGGCAACGGGGCGGGTGGTCGCTTCTCTTGGATGTCTGTAAAGAAAGAAGTAGTGAGTTATCATCTTACATTTTAATTTAGTCACTTTTACTTACAGATCTTCTCGGACGCTTCCTCATAAAGGAAATTCGAGATCGGATCACGATGATCGAAGGTGAAGTGTAGACACTCCACCCCTTTCTTCACCCGAGAGTAGCATTTCTCCCCTCTTCCACGCTCGTACAAGAGAGGAGTTTCTGCTACTCTCCCCTTTCTAATAGGGATGTGCAGACGGCTGGAACGCGCCCTTCGATCGCGATCCACCAGCTGCGCCGAACGGTGCAGCTCGTGGTTCGTCTCGACAACCTTAGCCATCTGCACACGGAGTCTCTCCACTTCCTCCTTCAACCTTCGTATCTCCTTCTCCCTACTTTCCCTCTCTGCTAGCAAAGCCTCTTCTCTGGCTTTCCCCTCGAGAGTCTTGAGCCTCTCCTGCTCCAACTCGCCATCCCGCTCGCTTAATCTCTCCTTCACCTTCTTCATCTCTCCGGCCACGTTCTTTAGGTCCTCATACTTTGCCTTGTATGAGAAGGCCTCATCCTTCAACTTCTCCACCTCTTTCTTTAGTCTATCCCGTTCGGCGATCACCGGCGGGCGCATGACAAAATTGCGACATTGTGTTGCAATTCCGCTCGCAGTCACGGCTGTAGGGGTCTCGCGATCGAGGTCGACGTTCTCGATAGGTTGCGACTGTAGCTCTCCCTCCTCCTCCTCACTATCGCTGCTGGACAGCGAGCTCTCGCTACTAAGCGAGGATACAGCGGCAATCGCTTCAATGGCGGATTGTAGCTCAGTGGCCTCAGTGGTGAAGAGTGAACTCCGTTCTTGCTCGTTGGCAGATTGTAGCTCCAAAGAACGGAGCTCAGTGGCGAAGAGTGAACTCCGTTCTTCTTCGCCTACTTCGCCTGTTTGACACTCGCTGTGTTGTGAGTGCCAATCCTCCAATCGCTCACTTAAGCGACTGACTTTGTGGGCTCCGCAATAGTAGCGAGCGACCCCTATCTGTTTCTTCCTAGTGCAAGCGTGTTTCTTGAAGGCGTCAGCTCGGAATACCTTCCGGCATTGACACAGTTTGAAACTGGTCTTCATATTATTGTATTTCGGCATTTCTGAAGCGAAAAACGGAAAACAATGATTTTACACTTAGTGAGGAATGATAGATTTGAGTGTAGTGAGTGGCACTCGATCCCGTCAACAGCCCGAAGGCCTTGTACTGATCTATAGGGAAGTGAGAGATCTTCCCCGACACCCGCTATTTACAGCTGAAGACATCGTTGTCACTGCCCCGAAGAAGTGGTAACAGCAACGTGGAGTCAAAGGTAGTGAAGAGTAGCTGGGATCTAACCCCTCAAAGCTGCCTTAGACTTAGTTAAATTTGAAATCTGATAGCAGATTTGAACTCAGCATACTTGAAAACCTTGAGGAAACAACCCAAGTCATTGCTTTGATCAGCTTGATAGCAAGCCGTAGAGAGCTTGATTCACCAGCGTTTTGCAATGGAGATGTTTAGAGGCCACCCATGACAAGATAGCTAAGACTCAACCGATTGGCGTTCAAAGTGCGGGGGGGGGGGGTTATAGGGGTGGGGGGGGGGGGGTGGGGGGGGGGGGGGGGGAGGGGGGGGGGGAGGGGGGGAGGGGGGGGGGGGGGGGGGGGGGGGGGGGGGGGGGGGGGGGGGGGTGGGGGGGGGGGGGGGGGGGGGGGGGGGGGGGGGGGGGGGGGGGGGGGGGGGTGGGTGGTTTGGAAATTAATGTGTCATTAGTTGTCCCAAAGCGGTTTCGGTCTCATAATATGCCATAGACACGTCCCTTATTGGAGTTTGTGTTATTTGTGTAGAGGTGTAATCGCAGCAGCACTGTCCCGACCTCGTCATCGTTCTTAGTACTCTTACCTCCTATTCCCGTACGGATAACGAAGGTCCGCTTACATATGGGGAATAATACCGCAAGCCCCCTGGTCCTAATCCCCTGTCCTGTGGGTCATGTATTCCTCGGCTGTTGAGTTCCTTTTCCCATGAAAAGGTCGCTTTGCATTTTTATTTATAGTAGTTTTTTTATTAAGTTATGTTTTTTATTATTTTAATATGTGATAATTCCCTGGTTTCAGTCTGCTCCTTGAGGGCGATGGCTTCAGGGGGACGATGAAAATGCAGGCGGTCTGTAGATTTGTTGAGTATGGTTGGAGTGGGCCGCGTTGTACGATAGTGACTTAAATGGCTTTCTATGCGGATTTGAGGTTGCTCGGGAAGCCCTTGCGGTTTGCGTTGGGGGGTGATCCTGATAGGTGTGCAGTAATGCAACCCAATGCATACGCGAATCTAAGGAATTGGCAAAGGTGGGGGGGAGGTGAAGTGGTTTTGGGATGTGGGAGGTGGGGGATATGGGTTGGGAGTATTGGGGTTTTATGGCGGGTCCGAAGCCCTCTAGGCGTAGTCAAGTGGTTATATAGGGCCTGATACTTTGCTAGGGTCTGATTCAAGTATGGCCAACATAGGTACATGAGTTGTGTCCGCAGGCACCGCCAGCAGAGGTTCGTTTGACGGTCGTCGAAATGATGACACATGGTGCCCGTTGGCCTGGGTTTTAGGTGGGGCCGGGTACCTCGTATAGCCACTTCGGTTTCTGGTGGGTTGTGGTGCTGGGGGTGGGGGCGGGGACGGGTGTGGGCGTGGCGGTTGGTGCTGGTTGCTTCCTATCCCGTGTGTTAAGGGTAGTCCGGACCCATGTCGGATTGGGATTTCCACTAGGATCTAATAGACTAGTGGGTCTAGTTGGTCTTTGCCGGGCGTCCGGATGGGGTGCGTCGGATGGGCATGGGGGGGGGGTGCGGGGTAAGGATTGACGGGTCTCGAGTCTAGGGGGGGGGGAGGTCGAAGGAGGTAGCGGGTATATGTTTGGTAAGATTGGGAAGTGGGGTGTTGGGTTGGTCCGGTGTTTCGGGAGGTTAACGTTGTTAGGGTTTTGGGTTGGGAGGTGTACGGCTGGGACGTGACTTAGGTGGGAGAGAGTTGTTAAGTAGAAGTGGGGGGTGGGTGGGGGTTGTTGGTTGTGGGGGGGGTGGGGGTGGGTGGGTGGTGTTTTGGGGTATGGACAAGCGTTTGTGGTGGGGTGGTGGGGTTGGGAAGGCTGTATTAGGGTAGGAGTCAAGTTGCGGACGGGGCGTACGTACCCTATGTATTTGTGAGTAGACAAGACGGTGCACTCCGCCGTTTTTGGCTCTATTTTGATTTAGCTTCGGGCGGCGGCGCCTTAACGCCATCGCCGGATAGGCGGTCGGGTTGCGTAAGTGAAATGGTTGCTACGGAAAACTATGAAGGTGTGGCTCATTCGCCGTTGTGACTTCCCTGGCACCAGTGCGGGGGTCGGAAGCGCGGTGGGTCGGGGAGAGATGACTGGGTAGGCGGCGCGGTGTTGATGGGCGTTGATATCAGTGGGCAATGGGAAAGGGGAAGTAGACTGAGGGGCTGGGTTGAGCGTTAGGGGGTAAGAGACGTAGGCGCTGGCTAGGATGGCCTCGGTGACGGGATTGTGAAGTGGTCCGAGAGCTTGGATCGATCGTTTAGGCTCGGAGGGATAGGGACGGGGACCACCCTCTTGGGGACACACGGTGTCCGGCGGCGGGTCGGTGGGGGGGCGAGCGAGATGGAATGAGGCGAAGTCCCTTCTGTTCGGATCCCGGGAGCTTAAGTATAGGTGGAGTGGGGCGATCATGCGAATGACGACTTAAGAGGAGCCGCTATAGGGTCTGCAGACTCTGGACGGTACACTCGAAAGACTGCCGTCTAGACAGCCTTACTAGTGGCTCCGGGTAGTTGGAGCTGGGAAAAGCACATGCGCGAGTTTCGGCCATGTAAGAATTTGAACGCTGAGAGGTCTGCGCGAAACTGGTCCTCCTGTTAGTGTGCCCATGCCGGGTTGGATCTTCGATTTTGGCTCTACAAGGGCTAGGCAGGACATGGTCGCAAAATTGATTAGCAGATGGACCCACGCCATCTCGGGGGTGTGGTGTGTAGTTTTTGGTTTTTTTTTTTTTTTTTGTTTTTGTTTTTCTGAAAGGGATAAAATTTTGAAAAGATTTTCTCGGGGGGGTCGGGGGGCGATTGGACGTTCAGAAAACGGGCCGAATAAGACTTATTCACAGTAGTTACGCCTTATAGCGCGTCGTGCATTCGAGCAATGTGATAGAATGCGAGGACGGCTGACTATTTTCCAAAATCTTTACAATCCTATAAAGATCCAAGTTCGCGATGGCTTGCGTGTGTTAAAGGTACAGGCCCAAACGTCGGCCAAAATACGCTTCAAACTCTGTCGTTTTTTCGACAATCTCGGGGGCCAAAACGCTCTGTAAAAGTTTGGCTTGCTCACAGTGGCTAAGACGAAGACAGATAAAGATCCTCGCTCATCGCCAGACAAGAGCCTATCCAAATACACGGCTCGGGGTGGGGGGGACGAGCTGGGAGGTTGGGGGGGCGTTAGATCAAACACGACTTGATTCTTCGAATGCCTACAAAAACCTTGCCTGGGGCGCCAAGGTGAGAGCCAATATCTAATCAAAGCTCTCGGGCCCTAGGGGGGGGGGGGGAGGGTGCATCGAAATGTATTTCTCGGGGTCGGCGGGATTGGCGGGTTTAAATTCTCCATAGCCGATAGATGAATTTCACGGCTTATGCCAAATCTGAAATCCGTTTTTGATCCCCCAGATTCCGTAATATGGGTGCTTTCGTGTGTTTTTGAAGCTAGCAGGCGGCCAAAACGTCCGCGAAGATACCTAGGACGGTGCTGTCGGGGTTTTTTCGATCAAGACTCGTCCCAAAAGGAGCGATAAATGGCGGGACTCGACATGTCGTGTTCCACTAGCGTGACAGTGGGAACGTGGGGGGGGAAGCGGCAGTGGGGGTGGGGGTTGGCCCTGTGGCAAGCCGGAGGATCGATCGACCTAGCCACAAAGGGCCCACACAAGGGACTGAATTTGGGGTGCCTCGACTGCTTAGCTTTTCGAAGACGAGCTATGGTCGGCGACTGGGGTAAAAGCTCGGTCCGACTAGGTCTTGAGGAATGCCAAGCCGGTCTAAGGTGTCGCATCGTCGTCGGGCCGAGGGGGGGGGATGTTCAGGCGGGGGAGAGGATAAAGACGGGGGGTAGGGGGTCTCGGGTTTCGGGGGTGGGGTGGGGGGGGGGAGTGCCGTGGACTTGGGGGTCGGGTGGGTACAAAGAAGATGTCAGCCGTCGGACGGGCCGTAATAGGATAGGCGGGTTATTGGGCACGGGAGGGGTGGCTGATGGGGGGTCCAGGGAGAGTCAGTGGAAAAGTCGCGATGGATCCGCAATCGGCGGGATTGCTGGGGGTCGGGTGTGTGGGGTTTGAAGCTAGGTGCAGGTGGCCAAAACGGTGCGGCGCAAAATCCTAGACGTGCGTTGGGGGTGCGTGTGGGGTGTTTCGTCCAGGGGATGTGGCCGGGCGAAGGGAATGGCAGTAAATTGTGCGTCGTCACATGCGGAAAACGGAGAGAGGACAGTGGACGGGGGAAGGAAGCGAAGGGGCGATGGTCCGTTGGTCAGAGATTTAGGTTCTCACGGTGCGGGCGGGGGGTTAGCTTGTCAAGACAGGGCGTATGGGCACACAAAGCTCCGTGGCCACTGGGGGGAAGCCAGAGGGGGATTCGAAGCGAGGGGCTGGGCTCGGGGGGCGCGGAGGGGGGGGGGTGGTGGGGGAAAGGTCGGTCCGAGGGCGGGAGGAAGTTGGGTTTTGCTCGGGGTCGGTGGGTGGCGGGTGATTGGGTGGAGGGGCGGATGGAAACTGCACGCATGGGGGAGGCCGCGGGATAGTAGGGAGATTGTCGACGGGGGGGGGCTGGATTCCAAAGGTTCGTGAAATCCGTTTTTCCCCGCCAAATCCGGGATGGGCTGGGGGGGGGGGGGGGGGGGGGGGGGAGGTGGGGGTGCGCGTATTGTAAGCTACAGGCCCTAAAGGGCGTCCCAAATTGGTTCGGTAGACTCGTGGGGTGGGGGGGTGGGAGCGGTGTGGTGCGGCAAGGGATTGTCTCTAGACTGGGAGGTTCGGTTGTATTGGGGGGTGTTTGGTCGACAAGGTCTCCGCAAAGATGGCTAGGGAGAGATGGTTGTGCGGGGTTGGGGCTGCACAGTGGGTGGGCTGAACTAGGTGGGACATAAAAGGTGCACAGGGGTGGCGGTGGGGGGCGGTTAGTACTTAGCGGGGGGGGAGGTATGGACGGGGACGAGGGCGGGGCGCGGGACGGACGGGTGGGTGAATTTTTTCTGGGGACCTCGGGGGGTAATAGCTTTCCAAAGGGGGCGGAGGGCGGTAGTGTGGTGCACGAGCAGGAGGAGGGAGGGTGCCGTCCACGTGTAATGGGCCAGGAGAAGTGCGGGGGTAAGGTGTCAGGGAGTGAGGGGGGGGGGGTGGGCGAGGTGGGGTCCGAGGGGGGGGAGTGGGGGGGGGAGGGTCGGAGGTGCGGGGAAGGAGTGTGGGGGGGGGTTGTGGGGTGGCTCGGGGGGGGTTCCGAGGGGGTTGACATGAACGAGCGCACCATGGCGGCCGATAGGAGGGGAATTAGCACGGGCGTGTGCTGGGGTGCCAAATGCGTGGAAAAGTCCGTTTGTCGCAATCCGATGCGTGGGGGGGCTCGTTTTGAAGCTACAGGGGCCCAAGCACGTGCGCCGGGAAATACTAGGAGCGTGCTGGGGGTGGGGGGTGTGCCGGGTTAAATTCGCGACAATCTGCCCAAAAATGCGATACATGGGTGGCGTCCCCTCAGCATGCAAGAACGAAAGTGGACGGCAGTAACTAGGTCGCGCTCGGTGGCTCCGTGAAGATGCGTAAAGGGGGCGGCCCGACGACAGAAGGATGTCTCACACAGTAGCTTTGCCAGAGGGGCGAACGGAGCTAAGGTGCACGGGGACTAAACGTCCGGTGCCCTGGGTGGGAAGCGCAAAGATCGAAAGCGA
>CAJQUW010003920.1:5000-15000 GCA_907163375.1 Prostheceraeus crozeri
GGGGGGGGGGGGGGGGGGGGGGGGGGGGGGGGGGGGGGGGGGGGGGGGGGGGGGGGGGGGGGGGGGGGGGGGGGGGGGGGGGGGGGGGGGGGGGGGGGGGGGGGGGGGGGGGGGGGGGGGGGGGGGGGGGGGGGGGGGGGGGGGGGGGGGGGGGGGGGGGGGGGGGGGGGGGGGGGGGGGGGGGGGGGGGGGGGGGGGGGGGGGGGGGGGGGGGGGGGGGGGGGGGGGGGGGGGGGGGGGGGGGGGGGGGGGGGGGGGGGGGGGGGGGGGGGGGGGGGGGGGGGGGGGGGGGGGGGGGGGGGGGGGGGGGGGGGGGGGGGGGGGGGGGGGGGGGGGGGGGGGGGGGGGGGGGGGGGGGGGGGGGGGGGGGGGGGGGGGGGGGGGGGGGGGGGGGGGGGGGGGGGGGGGGGGGGGGGGGGGGGGGGGGGGGGGGGGGGGGGGGGGGGGGGGGGGGGGGGGGGGGGGGGGGGGGGGGGGGGGGGGGGGGGGGGGGGGGGGGGGGGGGGGGGGGGGGGGGGGGGGGGGGGGGGGGGGGGGGGGGGGGGGGGGGGGGGGGGGGGGGGGGGGGGGGGGGGGGGGGGGGGGGGGGGGGGGGGGGGGGGGGGGGGGGGGGGGGGGGGGGGGGGGGGGGGGGGGGGGGGTGGGGGGGGGGGGGGGGGGGGGGGGGGGGGGGGGGGGGGGGGGGGGGGGGGGGGGGGGGGGGGGGGGGGGGGGGGGGGGGGGGGGGGGGGGGGGGGGGGGGGGGGGGGGGGGGGGGGGGGGGGGGGGGGGGGGGGGGGGGGGGGGGGGGGGGGGGGGGGGGGGGGGGGGGGGGGGGGGGGGGGGGGGGGGGGGGGGGGGGGGGGGGGGGGGGGGGGGGGGGGGGGGGGGGGGGGGGGGGGGGGGGGGGGGGGGGGGGGGGGGGGGGGGGGGGGGGGGGGGGGGGGGGGGGGGGGGGGGGGGGGGGGGGGGGGGGGGGGGGGGGGGGGGGGGGGGGGGGGGGGGGGGGGGGGGGGGGGGGGGGGGGGGGGGGGGGGGGGGGGGGGGGGGGGGGGGGGGGGGGGGGGGGGGGGGGGGGGGGGGGGGGGGGGGGGGGGGGGGGGGGGGGGGGGGGGGGGGGGGGGGGGGGGGGGGGGGGGGGGGGGGGGGGGGGGGGGGGGGGGGGGGGGGGGGGGGGGGGGGGGGGGGGGGGGGGGGGGGGGGGGGGGGGGGGGGGGGGGGGGGGGGGGGGGGGGGGGGGGGGGGGGGGGGGGGGGGGGGGGGGGGGGGGGGGGGGGGGGGGGGGGGGGGGGGGGGGGGGGGGGGGGGGGGGGGGGGGGGGGGGGGGGGGGGGGGGGGGGGGGGGGGGGGGGGGGGGGGGGGGGGGGGGGGGGGGGGGGGGGGGGGGGGGGGGGGGGGGGGGGGGGGGGGGGGGGGGGGGGGGGGGGGGGGGGGGGGGGGGGGGGGGGGGGGGGGGGGGGGGGGGGGGGGGGGGGGGGGGGGGGGGGGGGGGGGGGGGGGGGGGGGGGGGGGGGGGGGGGGGGGGGGGGGGGGGGGGGGGGGGGGGGGGGGGGGGGGGGGGGGGGGGGGGGGGGGGGGGGGGGGGGGGGGGGGGGGGGGGGGGGGGGGGGGGGGGGGGGGGGGGGGGGGGGGGGGGGGGGGGGGGGGGGGGGGGGGGGGGGGGGGGGGGGGGGGGGGGGGGGGGGGGGGGGGGGGGGGGGGGGGGGGGGGGGGGGGGGGGGGGGGGGGGGGGGGGGGGGGGGGGGGGGGGGGGGGGGGGGGGGGGGGGGGGGGGGGGGGGGGGGGGGGGGGGGGGGGGGGGGGGGGGGGGGGGGGGGGGGGGGGGGGGGGGGGGGGGGGGGGGGGGGGGGGGGGGGGGGGGGGGGGGGGGGGGGGGGGGGGGGGGGGGGGGGGGGGGGGGGGGGGGGGGGGGGGGGGGGGGGGGGGGGGGGGGGGGGGGGGGGGGGGGGGGGGGGGGGGGGGGGGGGGGGGGGGGGGGGGGGGGGGGGGGGGGGGGGGGGGGGGGGGGGGGGGGGGGGGGGGGGGGGGGGGGGGGGGGGGGGGGGGGGGGGGGGGGGGGGGGGGGGGGGGGGGGGGGGGGGGGGGGGGGGGGGGGGGGGGGGGGGGGGGGGGGGGGGGGGGGGGGGGGGGGGGGGGGGGGGGGGGGGGGGGGGGGGGGGGGGGGGGGGGGGGGGGGGGGGGGGGGGGGGGGGGGGGGGGGGGGGGGGGGGGGGGGGGGGGGGGGGGGGGGGGGGGGGGGGGGGGGGGGGGGGGGGGGGGGGGGGGGGGGGGGGGGGGGGGGGGGGGGGGGGGGGGGGGGGGGGGGGGGGGGGGGGGGGGGGGGGGGGGGGGGGGGGGGGGGGGGGGGGGGGGGGGGGGGGGGGGGGGGGGGGGGGGGGGGGGGGGGGGGGGGGGGGGGGGGGGGGGGGGGGGGGGGGGGGGGGGGGGGGGGGGGGGGGGGGGGGGGGGGGGGGGGGGGGGGGGGGGGGGGGGGGGGGGGGGGGGGGGGGGGGGGGGGGGGGGGGGGGGGGGGGGGGGGGGGGGGGGGGGGGGGGTGGGGGGGGGGGGGGGGGGGGGGGGGGGGGGGGGGGGGGGGGGGGGGGGGGGGGGGGGGGGGGGGGGGGGGGGGGGGGGGGGGGGGGGGGGGGGGGGGGGGGGGGGGGGGGGGGGGGGGGGGGGGGGGGGGGGGGGGGGGGGGGGGGGGGGGGGGGGGGGGGGGGGGGGGGGGGGGGGGGGGGGGGGGGGGGGGGGGGGGGGGGGGGGGGGGGGGGGGGGGGGGGGGGGGGGGGGGGGGGGGGGGGGGGGGGGGGGGGGGGGGGGGGGGGGGGGGGGGGGGGGGGGGGGGGGGGGGGGGGGGGGGGGGGGGGGGGGGGGGGGGGGGGGGGGGGGGGGGGGGGGGGGGGGGGGGGGGGGGGGGGGGGGGGGGGGGGGGGGGGGGGGGGGGGGGGGGGGGGGGGGGGGGGGGGGGGGGGGGGGGGGGGGGGGGGGGGGGGGGGGGGGGGGGGGGGGGGGGGGGGGGGGGGGGGGGGGGGGGGGGGGGGGGGGGGGGGGGGGGGGGGGGGGGGGGGGGGGGGGGGGGGGGGGGGGGGGGGGGGGGGGGGGGGGGGGGGGGGGGGGGGGGGGGGGGGGGGGGGGGGGGGGGGGGGGGGGGGGGGGGGGGGGGGGGGGGGGGGGGGGGGGGGGGGGGGGGGGGGGGGGGGGGGGGGGGGGGGGGGGGGGGGGGGGGGGGGGGGGGGGGGGGGGGGGGGGGGGGGGGGGGGGGGGGGGGGGGGGGGGGGGGGGGGGGGGGGGGGGGGGGGGGGGGGGGGGGGGGGGGGGGGGGGGGGGGGGGGGGGGGGGGGGGGGGGGGGTGGGGGGGGGGGGGGGGGGGGGGGGGGGGGGGGGGGGGGGGGGGGGGGGGGGGGGGGGGGGGGGGGGGGGGGGGGGGGGGGGGGGGGGGGGGGGGGGGGGGGGGGGGGGGGGGGGGGGGGGGGGGGGGGGGGGGGGGGGGGGGGGGGGGGGGGGGGGGGGGGGGGGGGGGGGGGGGGGGGGGGGGGGGGGGGGGGGGGGGGGGGGGGGGGGGGGGGGGGGGGGGGGGGGGGGGGGGGGGGGGGGGGGGGGGGGGGGTGGGGGGGGGGGGGGGGGGGGGGGGGGGGGGGGGGGGGGGGGGGGGGGGGGGGGGGGGGGGGGGGGGGGGGGGGGGGGGGGGGGGGGGGGGGGGGGGGGGGGGGGGGGGGGGGGGGGGGGGGGGGGGGGGGGGGGGGGGGGGGGGGGGGGGGGGGGGGGGGGGGGGGGGGGGGGGGGGGGGGGGGGGGGGGGGGGGGGGGGGGGGGGGGGGGGGGGGGGGGGGGGGGGGGGGGGGGGGGGGGGGGGGGGGGGGGGGGGGGGGGGGGGGGGGGGGGGGGGGGGGGGGGGGGGGGGGGGGGGGGGGGGGGGGGGGGGGGGGGGGGGGGGGGGGGGGGGGGGGGGGGGGGGGGGGGGGGGTGGGGGGGGGGGGGGGGGGGGGGGGGGGGGGGGGGGGGGGGGGGGGGGGGGGGGGGGGGGGGGGGGGGGGGGGGGGGGGGGGGGGGGGGGGGGGGGGGGGGGGGGGGGGGGGGGGGGGGGGGGGGGGGGGGGGGGGGGGGGGGGGGGGGGGGGGGGGGGTGGGGGGGGGGGGGGGGGGGGGGGGGGGGGGGGGGGGGGGGGGGGGGTGGGGGGGGGGGGGGGGGGGGGGGGGGGGGGGGGGGGGGGGGGGGGGGGGGGGGGGGGGGGGGGGGGGGGGGGGGGGGGGGGGGGGGGGGGGGGGGGGGGGGGGGGGGGGGGGGGGTGGGGGGGGGGGGGGGGGGGGGGGGGGGGGGGGGGGGGGGGGGGGGGGGGGGGGGGGGGGGGGGGGGGGGGGGGGGGGGGGGGGGGGGGGGGGGGGGGGGGGGGGGGGGGGGGGGGGGGGGGGGGGGGGGGGGGGGGGGGGGGGGGGGGGGGGGGGGGGGGGGGGGGGGGGGGGGGGGGGGGGGGGGGGGGGGGGGGGGGGGGGGGGGGGGGGGGGGGGGGGGGGGGGGGGGGGGGGGGGGGGGGGGGGGGGGGGGGGGGGGGGGGGGGGGGGGGGGGGGGGGGGGGGGGGGGGGGGGGGGGGGGGGGGGGGGGGGGGGGGGGGGGGGGGGGGGGGGGGGGGGGGGGGGGGGGGGGGGGGGGGTGGGGGGGGGGGGGGGGGGGGGGGGGGGGGGGGGGGGGGGGGGGGGGGGGGGGGGGGGGGGGGGGGGGGGGGGGGGGGGGGGGGGGGGGGGGGGGGGGGGGGGGGGGGGGGGGTGGGGGGGGGGGGGGGGGGGGGGTGGGGGGGGGGGGGGGGGGGTGGGGGGGGGGGGGGGGGGGGGGGGGGGGGGGGGGGGGGGGGGGGGGGGGGGGGGGGGGGTGGGGGGGGGGGGGGGGGGGGGGGGGGGGGGGGTGGGGGGGGGGGGGGGGGGGGGGGGGTGGGGGGGGGGGGGGGGGGGGGGGGGGGGGGGGGGGGGTGGGGGGGGGGGGGGGGGGGGGGGGGGGGGGGGGGGGGGGGGGGGGGGGGGGGGGGGGGGGGGGGGGGGGGGGGGGGGGGGGGGGGGGGGTGGGGGGGGGGGGGGGGGGGGGGGGGGGGGGGGGGGGGGGGGGGGGGGGGGGGGGGGGGGGGGGGGGGGGGGGGGGGGGGGGGGGGGGGGGGGGGGGGGGGGGGGGGGGGGGGGGGGGGGGGGGGGGGGGGGGGGGGGGGGGGGGGGGGGGGGGGGGGGGGGGGGGGGGGGGGGGGGGGGGGGGGGGGGGGGGGGGGTGGGGGGGGGGGGGGGGGGGGGGGGGGGGTGGGGGGGGGGGGGGGGGGGGGGGGGGGGGGGGGGGGGGGGGGGGGGGGGGGGGGGGGGGGGGGGGGGGGGGGGGGGGGGGGTGGGGGGGGGGGGGGGGGGGGGGGGGGTGGGGGGGGGGGGGGGGGGGGGGGGGGGGGGGGGGGGGGGGGGGGGGGGGGGGGGGGGGGGGGGGGGGGGGGGGGGGGGGGGGGGGTGGGGGGGGGGGGGGGGGGGGGGGGTGGGGGGGGGGGGGGGGGGGGGGGGGGGGGGGGGTGGGGGGGGGGGGGGGGGGGGGGGGGGGGGGGGGGGGGGGGGGGGGGGGGGGGGGGGGGGGGGGGGGGGGGGGGGGGGGGGGGGGGGGGGGGGTGGGGGGGGGGGGGGGGGGGGGGGGGGGGGGGGGGGGGGGGGGGGGGGGGGGGGGGGGGGGGGGGGGGGGGGGGGGGGGGGGGGGGGGGGGGGGGGGGGGGGGTGGGGGGGGGGGGGGGGGGGGGGGGGGGGGGGGGGGGGGGGGGGGGGGGGGGGGGGGGGGGGGGGGGGGGGGGGGGGGGGGGGGGGGGGGGGGGGGGGGGGGGGGGGGGGGGGTGGGGGGGGGGGGGGGGGGGGGGGGGGGGGGGGGGGGTGGGGGGGGGGGGGGGGGGGGGGGGGGGGGGGGGGGGGGGGGGGGGGGGGGGGGGGGGGGGGGGGGGGGGGGGGGGGGGGGGGGGGGGGGGGGGGGGGGGGGGGGGGGGGGGGGGGGGGGTGGGGGGGGGGGGGGGGGGGGGGGGGGGGGGGGGGGGGGGGGGTGGGGGGGGGGGGGGGGGGGGGGGGGGGGGGGGGGGGGGGGGGGGGGGGGGGGGGGGGGGGGGGGGGGGGGGGGGGGGGGGGGGGGGGGGGGGGGGGGGGGGGGGGGGGGGGGGGGGGGGGGGGGGGGGGGGGGGGGGGGGGGGGGGGGGGGGGGGGGGGGGGGGGGGGGGGGGGGGGGGGGGGGGGGGGGGGGGGGGGGGGGGGGGGGGGGGTGGGGGGGGGGGGGGGGGGGGGGGGGGGGGGGGGGGGGGGGGGGGGGGGGGGGGGGGGGGGGGGGGGGGGGGGGGGGGGGGGGGGGGTGGGGGGGGGGGGGGGGGGGGGGGGGGGGGGGGGGGGGGGGGGGGGGGGGGGGGGGGGGGGGGGGGGGGGGGGGGGGGGGGGGGGGGTGGGGGGGGGGGGGGGGGGGGGGGGGGGGGGGGGGGGGGGGGGGGGGGGGGGGGTGGGGGGGGGGGGGGGGGGGGGGGGGGGGGGGGGGGGGGGGGGGGGGGGGGGGGGGGGGTGGGGGGGGGGGGGGGGGGGGGGTGGGGGGGGGGGGGGGGGGGGGGGGGGGGGGGGGGGGGGGGGGTGGGGGGGGGGGGGGGGGGGGGGGGGGGGGGGGGGGGGGGGGGGGGGGGGGGGGGGGGGGGGGGGGGGGGGGGGGGGGGGGGGGGGGGGGGGGGGGGGGGGGGGGGGGGGGGGGGGGGGGGGGGGGGGGGTGGGGGGGGGGGGGGGGGGGGGGGGGGGGGGGGGGGGGGGGGGTGGGGGGGGGGGGGGGGGGGGGGGGGGGGGGGGGGGGGGGGGGGGGGGGGGGGGGGGGGGGGGGGGGGGGGGTGGGGGGGGGGGGGGGGGGGGGGGGGGGGGGGGGGGGGGGGGGGGGGGGGGGGGGGGGGGGGGGGGGGGGGGGGGGGGGGGGGGGGGGGGGGGGGGGGGGGGGGGGGGGGGGGGGGGGGGGGGGGGGGGGGGGGGGGGGGGGGGGGGGTGGGGGGGGGGGGGGGGGGGGGGGGGGGGGGGGGGGGGGGGGGGGGGGGGGGGGGGGGGGGGGGGGGGGGGGGGGGGGGGGGGGGGGGGGGGGGGGGGGGGGGGGGGGGGGGGGGGGGGGGTGGGGGGGGGGGGGGGGGGGGGGGGGGGGGGGGGGGGGGGGGGGGGGGGGGGGGGGGGGGGGGGGGGGGGGGGGGGGGGGGGGGGGGGGGGGGGGGGGGGGGGGGGGGGGGGGGGGGGGGGGGGGGGGGGGGTGGGGGGGGGGGGGGGGGGGGGGGGGGGGGGGGGGGGGGGGGGGGGGGGGGGGGGGGGGGGGGGGGGGGGGGGGGGGGGGGGGGGGGGGGGGGGGGGGGGGGGGGGGGGGGGGGGGGGGGGGGGGGGGGGGGGGGGGGGGGGGGGGGGGGGGGGGGGGGGGGGGGGGGGGGGGGGGGGGGGGGGGGGGGGGGGGGGGGGGGGGGGGGGGGGGGGGGGGGGGGGGGGGGGGGGGGGGGGGGGGGGGGGGGGGGGGGGGGGGGGGGGGGGGGGGGGGGGGGGGGGGGGGGGGGGGGGGGGGGGGGGGGGGGGGGGGGGGGGGGGGGGGGGGGGGGGGGGGGGGGGGGGGGGGGGGGGGGGGGGGGGGGGGGGGGGGGGGGGGGGGGGGGGGGGGGGGGGGGGGGGGGGGGGGGGGGGGGGGGGGGGGGGGGGGGGGGGGGGGGGGGGGGGGGGGGGGGGGGGGGGGGGGGGGGGGGGGGGGGGGGGGGGGGGGGGGGGGGGGGGGGGGGGTGGGGGGGGGGGGGGGGGGGGGGGGGGGGGGGGGGGGGGGGGGGGGGGGGGGGGGTGGGGGGGGGGGGGGGGGGGGGGGGGGGGGGGGGGGGGGGGGGGGGGGGGGGGGGGGGGGGGGGGGGGGGGGGGGGGGGGGGGGGGGGGGGGGGGGGGGGGGGGGGGGGGGGGGGGGGGGGGGGGGGGGGGGGGGGGGGGGGGGGGGGGGGGGGGGGGGGGGGGGGGGGGGGGGGGGGGGGGGGGGGGGGGGGGGGGGGGGGGGGGGGGGGGGGGGGGGGGGGGGGGGGGGTGGGGGGGGGGGGGGGGGGGGGGGGGGGGGGGGGGGGGGGGGGGGGGGGGGGGGGGGGGGGGGGGGGGGGGGGGGGGGGGGGGGGGGGGGGGGGGGGGGGGGGGGGGTGGGGGGGGGGGGGGGGGGGGGGGGGGGGGGGGGGGGGGGGGGGGGGGGGGGGGGGGGGGGGGGGGGGGGGGGGGGGGGGGGGGGGGGGGGGGGGGGGGGGGGGGGGGGGGGGGGGGGGGGGGGGGGGGGGGGGGGGGGGGGGGGGGGGGGGGGGGGGGGGGGGGGGGGGGGGGGGGGGGGGGGGGGGGGGGGGGGGGGGGGGGGGGGGGGTGGGGGGGGGGGGGGGGGGGGGGGGGGGGGGGGGGGGGGGGGGGGGGGGGGGGGGGGGGGGGGGGGGGGGGGGGGGGGGGGGGGGGGGGGGGGGGGGGGGGGGGGGGGGGGGGGGGGGGGGGGGGGGGGGGGGGGGGGGGGGGGGGGGGGGGGGGGGGGGGGGGGGGGGGGGGGGGGGGGGGGGGGGGGGGGGGGGGGGGGGGGGGGGGGGGGGGGGGGGGGGGGGGGGGGGGGGGGGGGGGGGGGGGGGGGGGGGGGGGGGGGGGGGGGGGGGGGGGGGGGGTGGGGGGGGGGGGGGGGGGGGGGGGGGGGGGGGGGGGGGGGGGGGGGGGGGGGGGGGGGGGGGGGGGGGGGGGGGGGGGGGGGGGGGGGGGGGGGGGGGGGGGGGGGGGGGGGGGGGGGGGGGGGGGGGGGGGGGGGGGGGGGGGGGGGGGGGGGGGTGGGGGGGGGGGGGGGGGGGGGGGGGGGGGGGGGGGGGGGGGGGGGGGGGGGGGGGGGGGGGGGGGGGGGGGGGGGGGGGGGGGGGGGGGGGGGGGGGGGGGGGGGGGGGGGGGGGGGGGGGGGGGGGGGGGGGGGGGGGGGGGGGGGGGGGGGGGGGGGGGGGGGGGGGGGGGGGGGGGGGGGGGGGGGGGGGGGGGGGGGGGGGGGGGGGGGGGGGGGGGGGGGGGGGGGGGGGGGGGGGGGGGGGGGGGGGGGGGGGGGGGGGGGGGGGGGGGGGGGGGGGGGGGGGGGGGGGGGGGGGGGGGGGGGGGGGGGGGGGGGGGGGGGGGGGGGGGGGGGGGGGGGGGGGGGGGGGGGGGGGGGGGGGGGGGGGGGGGGGGGGGGGGGGGGGGGGGGGGGGGGGGGGGGGGGGGGGGGGGGGGGGGGGGGGGGGGGGGGGGGGGGGGGGGGGGGGGGGGGGGGGGGGGGGGGGGGGGGGGGGGGGGGGGGGGGGGGGGGGGGGGGGGGGGGGGGGGGGGGGGGGGGGGGGGGGTGGGGGGGGGGGGGGGGGGGGGGGGGGGGGGGGGGGGGGGGGGGGGGGGGGGGGGGGGGGGGGGGGGGGGGGGGGGGGGGGGGGGGGGGGGGGGGGGGGGGGGGGGGGGGGGGGGGGGGGGGGGGGTGGGGGGGGGGGGGGGGGGGGGGGGGGGGGGGGGGGGGGGGGGGGGGGGGGGGGGGGGGGGGGGGGGGGGGGGGGGGGGGGGGGGGGGGGGGGGGGGGGGGGGGGGGGGGGGGGGGGGGGGGGGGGGGGGGGGGGGTGGGGGGGGGGGGGGGGGGGGGGGGGGGGGGGGGGGGGGGGGTGGGGGGGGGGGGGGGGGGGGGGGGGGGGGGGGGGGGGGGGGGGGGGGGGGGGGGGGGGGGGGGGGGGGGGGGGGGGGGGGGGGGGGGGGGGGGGGGGGGGGGGGGGGGGGGGGGGGGGGGGGGGGGGGGGGGGGGGGGGGGGGGGGGGGGGGGGGGGGGGGGGGGGGGGGGGGGGGGGGGGGGGGGGGGGGGGGGGGGGGGGGGGGGGGGGGGGGGGGGGGGGGGGGGGGGGGGGGGGGGGGGGGGGGGGGGGGGGGGTGGGGGGGGGGGGGGGGGGGGGGGGGGGGGGGGGGGGGGGGGGGGGGGGGGGGGGGGGGGGGGGGGGGGGGGGGGGGGGGGGGGGGGGGGGGGGGGGGGGGGGGGGGGGGGGGGGGGGGGGGGGGGGGGGGGGGGGGGGGGG